>OVAX01000159.1:66063-117065 GCA_900406405.1 Lepidium africanum
ACCTTTTTTTTTTTTTTTTTTGTCAACTCGAACCTTTTTTCATAATCTACAATGGTTCTGTACATAAACAAATATGTTGGCTGGACTATTTCATGATTTTTTTTATCGTATACACTTGAAGAAAAAAGAAAGTTTATTGAGATAAAATATGTGTTATAAGAAATAAATCATGTTGAGATCAGAGATGCATGTATCTCTTCCTTAGTTTCATATTTGCATTAACATATTGAATATTTGTAAGGTAAGATACATAAGTCAACAGTAGTATAATCATAATTACTTTGTTTAATCTTTCAAATTTAGCAACTATATTGACTAAAGCTTTTTGTGTTATACAACGACATAAGAATCATGTTTTTATCAAACTAGCCAAGATTGACTATCATCATTTTTCTAGGAAAAGTAGTTCATATTCACATGGAAGACAATCATATATCTTGTGTTCTCTTTGGCTTATTTGTTTACAAAGAATAATATATTCAAAAATCTTACAACATGGTAGAAAGAAAGTTTAAAATTTTCTAGGTGGTTTATCACTAAGTTGAACAAATTATGAACATTCTTGACATCTATAACGGTAGATAATGTTTACAAACAAACATATTAACTTACAAACTTTAATTTACATAGCATAGGATTACACATTTACTAACACATAATCTTAACAGAAGAAATAAGAATATATAATTCGTTTATAATATTATTTTTTTAAACTCTATGTTATGTTTATTTATGAGTGAAACTTTTCAACAAATGCATTTAAGTTGTAAACTTTACATTCATGTTAAACCATTTCTATTAAATTTGATGTTGATTGGAGAGTCTCTCACCATGACGGTCAATAAAGTATCTTTTAAGTAAACAACAATAGTTGAGAGAAAAATCTCTACGAGCTGCATTCATGACCATGGTTTCACAAAATGTTCAATTGTTTGTATTAAGAACAAATAGATTATGCAATTGTAATTCAGTGTTTATAATATATTAAACGGAAAAGAAATACGAATTCATATATATGTAGACTAATTCAATAATTAAAACTCTGAAAAATTTAGTAATAATTCTAAAATTATGATTTTTGAAATTTTTTGAAACTAGACGGTGAATAGTATTGAATCGAATGAAGTCAAGATTTATAAAATAATAGCTCTCTTTTATTAGTTTTGGAAGATCTCTCAAAACCAAAACTCTCAAACACAATAATAATGAGAATCTCTCACAATAGGATGTCACAACTCAACATCTCTATCTATAGATTCTCAATAAAACCTAAACACAATTGAAAACTCTAGTCTAATTAGATAACTCATAACTAACTAATTAATTCTATTTTTTAGGTAATTTGCTCCTCAAACTACACTTCAAGCTTATCTTCAACATTCTCTCCCTTAAGTTTGAAATGATCTTTAGTGATGTCTTGAACTCCTATGAACTCTCTCATCTCTTTGAACTTGATAATTCAAAGTGTCTTGGTAAGAATATCCGCATTTTGTTCATTGTCAGGAACATGTTCGAATTCAATTTGCTCATTCTCTACACATTCCCTAATGAAGGGATATCACTTGTGAATATGCTTACTGCGACCATGAAAGACCATATTCTCAATAAGAGATCATCGCCGATTAATTATCAATTAGAATTGATATTTTCTCACTTTTTTCTCTGATTATCTCACTAAGTAGTTTTTGAAGCCATATAGCTTGCTTTGCCGCTTCCGTTGTTGCCATAAACTTGGCTTCACGTGATGACAAAACCACTGTTTATGGCTTTTGAGAACACCAACTTATTTGACAATCATTGTAGTAAAAGATATGACAAGTTGTACTCTTCCCATCGTCTAAATCAACATTGTAGCTTTCATCACTTTAAAACCTTTAAACCTCCATTGTTTCTTTGGTAAAACTTAAGACCTTGTGATAATGTTCGTCGTAGATACCTTAGTACTTGTTTCAATGCAGCTCCATGAGACTTTTTTGGTTCTTGCATGTATCTACTTTAAACACTATCACTAAATGCTAGATCTGGTCGAGGATGAATCAAATATCGTAGATTACCTATGCGTTTTCGATACTTTTTCTCGTTGAACCCGTATTCCTCTTGAGATTTTGACAACTTGATACCCAAATCCATTGGTGTATGACTAGAGTTACACTCAAGCATTCTCGCCTCTTCGAGAATTTCTTAGCATATCTCTTTTACCTCAAAGTTATACACCTTTCTTCTTGTATTACTTCTGTCCCAAGATAATAGGTTAATTTGCCAAGATCATTCATCTCAAATTTACTTAACATACCTTTCTTGAAATCAAAAATCATCTTTAAGCTCGAACCAGTAACATGTAAATCATCCACATAAACAGCCACAAGCAAGAGGTGTTCCTTCTCTCGTTCGCGATACAAAGATGGCTCCTTTGTACATCTCACAAAATTCAACTCCTTTAGAATATTGTTCAACTTGTTTTTCCATTCTCTTGGAGCTTGCTTTAAGCCATAGAGTGCTTTGTTTAGCTTATAAACCTTGTATACTTTTCCTTTAGTTACAAAGCCCTTTGGTTGAGATACATAGACTTCTTCTTTTAGTTCCTCATGAAGAATGTAGTTTTAACATCAAGATGATGTATCTCTCATCCATTTGAGACAACAAGAACTATGATAAACCTTATAGTTTCCATTCTAACAACTGAAGCAAAGACTTCTTCGAAATCTATTTGATACCTTTGAACATACCCTTTAGCAACTAGTCTTTCTTTATATTTGTTTATACTTAAATCAAAATTTCTTTTCACTTTAAACACACACTTTAAGCCAATTGCCTTTGCTCCAATGGGTAGATCCACAAGAGTTCATGTTTTGTTCTTGTTGATTGATAGAATCTCATCTTCATAAGCCATTTACCCAAACTTGTGATTCTTTTTCCTCATTAAAATCCCACGATTCCTCATTTATTACCAATAAGAGACGAGTATCATCATACTCAGCTAGGATTATGTAATCATCTAGTTACTTTGGTTTTTTTACCTCTCTAGTTGACCTTCATGGAAGTGTTTTAACGTTTTCTTGATCCTCGTCATCCTTTTCTTGATCCTCGTTATTCCTTTCATTTTCTCCAATTTTGTTGATCTCCTCTTTTTTTAAGTCATTACTTTATTCTTCCCTCACATTGAGATCTCCGATATTGATTACAAAACCACGAGAATCATCCTTTTCTTCTCCCAAATCATTTCGCTTCCATCCCCTTTTTTTCATCAAAAGCTACATGCTCAACTAACATGAATTTTCAGTCTCATAGGATCTAGTTTATATGCTTTTGAGCCCTTTCTGTACCGAGATTACCATCACTCGAGATCTATTGTCCAATTTCCTTAGATGTGGACCTTCTATTTTAGGCACCTAAAAACTCGAAGATGTTCAAGATTTGGCTTTTTTCCTTTAAACAATTCATAGGGGATTTGATTATCTAAAACTCTTGTTGATACACGATTAATGAGATAGGTAGCATGTCTCCCAGCTTTTCCCCATAAGTAGTTTGGCAAACTCATGTGTTTCAAGATGCTTCGAGTCATTTCCATCAAAGTTCGATTTCTTCTCTCAACAACTTCATTTTGTTAAGGTGTGTATGGTGCAGTCAAGTGTCTTTGGATCCAAAACTATCACAAAATCTTTTGACACATGTGACATAAACTCTCCCCCTTATCTGACTGAAAAGATTTGACGTTCAAGCTCGTTTTCCTTTTCAATTGTAAGTTTGAAGACTTTAAACTTATCACAAGCTTCCCTCTTCTCTCTAAGAAGCAAATACCACATGTATGGGAAATGATCATCAATTATCACAAAGATATAGGCTTCAATTGGTAATGGCTAATCGCCTAATGGTATAATCTAATGCGATTCTGCTAAATTTTTATCAATCAGCATAATGTGCATAATGGCGTAATGTAATGCAATTCTGCAACTTTTTTTTCTGCCTAAAAATTTACAAAGAAAAAAGTCATTAGGTAAAAAAGCAGAGTTTTGTTGTTTTTTTGGCCTGAAAATCAAAAAAATAATAATATAATAATATTTCTCATCTTTGTTTGGTTTCTAACGTGTTTTAGTTTCAACAAAATTAAAGTTTTTTTATCTTTATAACCTAGAAATGTAATAATTATTTACCAATAACTTATATTTCTATTATTTATTTTTTAAAAAAATTAAAAATGTTGACATTTATTATTTTTTTTCTAATGCAAGTTGACATGTATTAGTTAGTAAGAAATCTTACATGCAAAATGCATTTAGTTAATGAGTCTCTAATAAAATTTACCATGCAAGTAATTATAATTTTACAATTTTATTATACAGAAATAACATTTACATAATCTATAAATGAAAGTTGTAAGAAATGAAATTGTATTTATGATTTGGGCTTCACAACTTATTAGATATTTTATGTATCAGATAATAATAATAAAAGAGCAACAAATGTGTTATATTTTTTAGAATATTTATAAAATATCTTTTCAAGTATTATATATATAATTCATTAGTTTCTTAAATATAAAAAATATTTGTAATACATTATTAAAAATGAATAGTTGTATATTAAGAATATTAAATTATATTATGTCATTCAGCAAAAGTTAACCAATCGCCATTTGATTCTTCAAAATTACATTATGCAAAATATCATTATGCAAATTTTTATTCTGCAGCTTTTATTATGCAACTTTACTTTATTTCTGCCATTAGGCGATTATGCAATTTTACCAATCAGAGTCATATTTGTTCCTAGCCGATGTAGATGGTGTGATTTGTCCAATAAGATCTCCATAAATGAGTTCAAGAACTTGTGATGCACGAAAAAAAGTATATTTAGGAAAAGGTTTCCTTGCTTGCTTCCCAAGTACACAAGTTGAACATCTCTCTCGTCTCCTTTTTCCATAGAAAATTTTGGAATTCCCTTTACCAAACTTTTCTTCACCATTGTTTTCATTGTTTCCACTCTAATATACCTCAATCTTGCATGCCACTTTGTTGTTTCACTTAGTGTTTCTAGTTGCAAACACTTCATAACTTCAACTTCATTGTTATCTTATATAGCTGATTTGGTTTTCTAGCTTATATCATCAATTGATATCTCGATCATATAAGTTTATATATAAACTCCTCTTTCATCCGTACTTCATATTCGAGTTCGGTAATTGTTTGCCCCAAGCTAATGATATTGCTTTTTAGGTCTGGTATGTAATAAACATTCAGCAACACGTTTCATTCTCCACCCTTGCATATGAAGAGTATTGATCTTTTCTCTTTAATGTCTATACAAGAGTCATCACCAAATCTCATTTTTTCTGTGACCGTTGTGTCAAGTTTGAGAAAGTAGTCTCTATTTCTCGTCATGTGATTGCTAGCACCATTGTCCATGTACCACACTTCTCCTCCATCTTTTGAGGTTTCGTATTCCTTCGGTTTGACATTCCTTTCATTAAGGAATACTACTCCATGGACGAATAAGTCCTCAGCCTCTTATGTTTCATCCTCAAATTCTTCGTTCTCATATGCCTCTTGAAGCTTAAGAATCCTATCGAGACACTTAGAAGCAAAGTGTCCTTTCTTGTCACACCGAAAACACACTATTTGAGATAGATCTTTCTTTTGAACACCAATGCTACCATGTCCACGTCCTCTTTCCCTTCCACTTCCATGACCACCTTGTCCTCTACCTCGTCCACCATCCACTTGATAATCCATATTAGCATACATGAGTTTCCCTTGATCCTCTTGTAGCTATTCTTCACAAATTCTCTCCTCATAAGCTTTTAAACTCCCAACTTTAAAATTTGATTTCTTAAGGTCAAGTACTTGTTCAAGAGCGGCAATATTATGAATATATTTCCTCATTGGTAGACTATTGAGAAACTTTTTCACAAGTTTAAGCTCTCCTATTGTTTCTTAAGGCCGCCGATTTAGAGGTTAGTTCTGAGAGCTTTCTTACAAACTCATCAATTGAATCAGTTTCTTTCATCTTCATCCTTTCGAATTCAGCCATCAAGGTTTGTAATCTAGCTCCTTAACTTTCTCAGCTCCCACATGCCTAGATTTAATAGCTTCGCGAGATTCTTTTGAAGTCTCGAGGTCTCCTACTTGTAGTATGAGTGTTTCCGGAATGGATTGAAACAAAAAAAAAAAAAGCCTTTGCCAAATTGTCTTTGTCTCCCTCTTGTTATCTTGTTTCAACGGTTTCCCAAACCCTATGCACTTTTAACATCACCTTCATCCTCATAGACCAAACGGTGTAATTGGGTTAACATCATACATTATATAAAGGAAGAAGAATGCCCTTTTTAGTTTGGTTTCGATGTAACTATCTCACTCATAACTTGACTTCTTTCAAGTCGACTTTTGAAACTCTCTCAAGTATTTGTTCGTTTAACTCACGTAGCTCCTCTATGAAAATCAATTTCACGATTTCTCTCTTTCGGATTCGTTTTGCTCTGATATCAAATATTGGATTGAATGAACTCAAGTGTGTTTAGATTTTATCGGGAAACTATAAATAGAGATGTTGAATTATGACATCATATTATAAGAGATTATTATTGTGTTAGAGAATTTTAGTTTTGAGAGATTTTTCAATATTAATAAAAGAAAACAATTCTTTTATTAGATAACTTCGAATTAACTAACTAATAATATCTTTTAGCTTGTTTGCTTCTCAAGTTATACTTCAAGCTTATCTTCAATTGACATAATGAAATTAATTTTCTTATCATAATCATCTTCGCAACGAACAACCCGTTGGTGAAGGTGGAATAATGCGATCTCTATATCTCCACCACACTCCAACAATCCCAGTTCAACTTTATCCACCAATACACTTTCTTACAGTTTTTTTCACAACCGTAAATTTTGAGTAGCACAAAATTTAATGAGCAGTATAATCCAGCCGCCATGCATAATATTATAAACAATAACCCAAATAAATAAATTGTTCTATACATTCTATCATAATAAAATATATATATAATAATACTTATAACAATTTAACACATATAATTTACATAGAAAATCAAGAAAAATGATAATAGTGGGGTAGGTTTAGAAAGCAAAAAAAAATCATGGAAGTTAGAAACGAACGGAAATTCCGTGATGGACATTAATAGAAAATGGTCATCATATGACACACTCAAATCATTTAAAATAAATTATAATAATATAGTAATGTTATTACAAAACGGACAATTCAGATAAAGTAATTCGTAACTGGCCAAGACGTAATGATTGATGCAAAGAGATGCACGCCTAGACGTCGTCGTATGAAGCTTCCTTCTTCAATCCAAAACGGCGTCGTTCTAGTGCTCACAGTTGTCTCCATCGCTTCTCTATTTATCACTTGATTTATCCCCAGAGCCTTGCCTCTCTTTCTTTCTCTCACTTGAAGCCTCTCTCTGGTTGACCCGATAATTTCTCTCTTACAGACACACAGATCTCTCTTGCAATCTGCTAGATCTGTTCGTTTTGTAACATCTGTATACCGAAATCTGAGGTAATTTATACTTATCTTGTCTGTTTTCCATTTCGAATTGGTTACAACTAGGGTTTGGTTCTTTTTTCATTTCTCCTAAAGAGAACGCGACGATTTCTTATGCTTTTGGGTTTCTCTTTTTCAGATCGGAAGGTATCGTGTTCAGATCTAACGATCTCCGTACACGTTTCGATTTGGTTCTACCGAGTTGACGTATGCTGTGTTTTCAGATCTGTGTTTATTGTATCTCAAGAAATGGCGGAGACTTTGAAAGAAGATTCGATTATGATTCGGGAGGTTTGGAATGACAATTTAGCCGAAGAATTCGAATTGATCCGTGAAATTGTTGATAAATACAGTTATATTGCTATGGATACTGAGTTTCCAGGTGTAGTTTTGAAGCCCGTTGCTACTTTCAAGTACAATAACGACCTTAACTATAGGACTCTCAAGGAAAATGTCGATTTGCTGAAATTGATTCAAGTTGGGTTAACATTTTCGGATGAAAACGGGAATCTCCCGACTTGTGGAACGGATAAGTTCTGTATCTGGCAATTCAATTTCCGTGAGTTCAATATCGGTGAGGATATCTATGCAAGCGAGTCCATTGAGTTGTTGCGTCAGTGTGGGATTGATTTCAAGAAGAACATTGAGAAAGGCATTGATGTGGCTCGTTTTGGAGAACTTATGATGTCTTCTGGTATTGTTTTGAATGATGCTATCTCTTGGGTTACTTTCCATGGCGGATACGATTTTGGGTATTTGGTTAAACTGTTGACTTGCAAGGAATTGCCTCTTAAGCAAGCTGATTTCTTCAAGCTTCTCTATGTGTATTTCCCAACGGTTTACGATATTAAGCACTTGATGACGTTCTGCAATGGATTGTTTGGTGGATTGAACAGACTCGCTGAGCTTATGGGTGTGGAAAGAGTTGGGATTTGTCATCAAGCCGGGTCAGATAGCTTGCTCACCTTAGGGTCATTTAGGAAACTCAAGGAACGTTATTTCCCAGGATCGACTGAGAAATACACTGGAGTCTTGTATGGTCTAGGTGTGGAAGATGGTACTAGTGTTGCAAATTAAGAGAAAGATACCTAAAAAATTCAAGGCAACTGCAATTAGATTTTTCTTTATAGTCTTTGCGAGTGTGAGACCAATTAGACTTGTCTTTGTGTAAATTGGCAAATTGGTGTTAGTATGTGACGACTGTTGTGTTCTTGTTGCTTTGTTTTAAGGAAAACCCCTTTGATCAAAATTAGGGGTTTTTGTTTAGCTTGAGTTTCTGAATGTATATCAATTCAGCTACCCGTTTCATTAATAAAATAATCTTATAAATTTATCTTACTAATCAGATTTCATTTAACAGGTAACAGTGGATCTCTTGCTAAATTATGGCTTTTGCTTAAGATTATATTAGTTTATAGTGGGTAAAAAGCTGGAAATTGTGATGTTCGTTTTATGATTATATAGGCGTTTATGATGTTGGTGATGATTAATCTGGAGAATCACATGTGTTGCATCTGCCAATCACCTCGAGCTAATTTTTTGTCTAAATTATTTTAGCATATAACATTTGCGGATGTAACCTTAAATATTTTTCATTGTCTGCACACGTTTTACAACTAAAGGAAAATGGTACTTACACACTTTAATTGTTTGATGATCGAAAGCAATGATTCCATAGCAATACGACAACAGAGGAAAGAAAAAAAAAAAAAAACACACACACACACAATAGCAATACGACACAAGTGCTGCTTCACAATTCTCTAGGTGCAATAGAGAATCAAATCAGACTTCTTACAGAATCCGTACTGAGCTCTTCCTATTATAACGGCTTGTCTTGTCTGAGCCTGCGTACTCACGTGGCAAAGTCTGTTTGTATTTGGGCTTCTGATTTGGGCCTTATTCACTAGTCTCAAATTTGAGATGGAGGAACGTTTTACTAAGGTTGTAATGTAGTAGAATGCTTTACATGGTTGGATCTTGACTATAAAAATTATCAAAGACTTGATTGTGGCTTCAACTAAGTCGCTTAATGTTTTGTGTACTGACCATCAACAATAAAGAAGCCCCCTATTTGCCAATAGAAAGCAAAACACAACATCATCTACATTATAATAATCAAAATAATATGAGAAGCTACTCGAGTGGTCTGTATAGTGCTTAAATGCCGCCTAATCACTGCATTACGGGTTTTTAGTCCGACATATTCTTAATACAAATATACATTATTCCTTATATCATCAAACATATTGGTTTGATAAAAACAACTAGAAAAGAGTCAAGTGTATACTTTTATTTTGGTGTTTCCATGTTAAAAATACAAACCTGCGCCAAATATAGACAATACCAATAGTTTTTTAAACAGATTTATCAACCCGTAAAGAAAAATATAAGTGATGCGACCTTACCTATAGAAAATCAGGAAGCAGATTTGAAATTAGAAGCCACATTCTTATCACCCTTGTACAAGCTGTCAAGCACCGATAAAGTAAGGTTTATATGAATTTCTGGAATGGATTTCCTGCCTAGTTTTAGACGAAATCTAATTACAAAGATTGAGTTGATTTGTGATTACTAATTAGTGATTAGACAAACAGTTTAATATTTGTCATCATCCATGTGGGGGTGTTTCTTCTGCTCCACTTCTCTCACTGTCTTTCTAATCATGTTTTTTTTTTAATTAACTATTTTCCACAGTCATTTGAGAGTCCAATAGTCTAATTTCAATCAGTAATCAGGATATGATTTGGAGAATTTATGAAGTATTACAATTTTGTTGGGGTTTGAGATACTAAAAAAAGTTACAAGTAAATCTAAATTCAGATAGTTAACTAACAATTCAAGCATTCGACAAAATACTCAACATTACTTAAACTACCTGTCCTAACAATTAGATCTTTTGGATTTTTACTACATTATTTTAATTTTTTCCGGGTTCCACTACTTAATAATTTATGCTAAAGTTTGGAAAAAGTTATATAAATTTACGTTCAAGATTCGTATCCCGAACCTAGATGAGACGCTTTGTCGTTTTACTTTGTTTTCCCACCCAAACCAGAACAATTTATCGGAGTTCGAATTTTTTCCAAAAAAGCTAAGTAATAATTATTTTTTATTTTTATGAACTAATTCTATCTCGCCTTGCTCCCATTTGCATCCAAAGATTATGGATTGGAACTAGAGGAAACTTAGAGTATATTATATAATTCAACCTCTATAAATCCATGATATTTTATCCTCATTCAAGTTTGATTTTTTTTTTCTTGGTCAAAATTTTATTCATTCATTTTAAAAAAGTGAGACCTTGAATGTGATGATACATGATTAACAAAAAAAATGATTTTTAGAACATTTTTTTATATTACGGAACAGAAAATCAGTTTTGTGATAAGAAATTAGATATAAAAAAAAATTTAATAGATTTCGCATACACACAAAATAAAAAAATTTCTATGTAAGATAGAAAAGCTGGTCAAATTTGGAAAGAAATAAAATTAGATATTTTTCATAAGAGAATCTCGATCTCTGAATAAAGATGAGAAAGATTACAACGGATTCCTTGCGCTCTCATACAGATCCCGTCAACATTATTTGAGAATCATAATCAACCAAAACTCAAAAATATCCAGAATCTTTGTATGCTTTGTATGGGACCATCCACGAACACCTCTAAAACCTAAAGTCCATGACCCATTTAATATTTGCAAATGATGTTTTCTTTAATAATAAGTGTTTAACTCAACTCTCAAGTGGATTTAGACAGCTGAGTTGGCTCGAAAAAAAAAGTGTTAATTTGTGAAAGAAGGGTAATATCAATCATGTCACTATTAATTCATATAAAAATGTTCAAGTGGAAAGCAAGGTAAAGCCAAAAGGATCTAAAACATTATTCATCAAGTTGGATCAGATATAATTAATGATAATACAATTCTTTATGATTAGCTAGTAGAAACAATCTTAATTTAATTCACAAGGAATGTAACACATTGCTGAGGTCTTCTAAAACAAAATATAAGTACTACAAGAACTTTCCACTATAAAGTAGTGATCACTGTTAATGTAGAATGTTTACAAAGAGAATTCAGTACTGTGTATTTTAAAGCATTTACCATCAAATACAGATTTTTGGGACACTGTTAAGGATTCTAATGGCTATAAAGAAGGAAGAGAGTGAATGTGAAGCCAAGTTTAAAAGGAAGAAGTGAAAAGAGGACAAAAGAGAGTTAAACAGTAGAAAGCTAAAAGGAAACAGACATGGCCACTTTCTTCTCGAAGTTACAAAAGTAGACAGAAACATCAAACATACCTGAATAATTTCACTAGGTCCACTCTCTCTCTTCCTTTTCATTTCATTATCACTTTGTTTTGTTGTCATCTTCATCAACTCCGTGAATATTACAAAAAGTTGTCTGTTTGCAACAAACAAATTAAAATGGTCCCAGTTTCCAGATGATCTTTTGAACTGCCAAGCTTTCATTTTGTCTTGTTCCCTTCCCAACTCCTTTTCTCCACATACAAAAGAGTCTATAAAACTCTCCATTAGCTTAGAACTAGTGAATACTACTGTTCATATCCAATCACAGATTTAAAGGATAGGATACTGAGGATGGTTTAGTAATTTACTTATATAAGAAGATGAGTTGGGCCCTTTAAGAATCTGACCACAGAAAAACTATGCATCCATCAATCAGACTCGGATCTATAGCAAATATCAAGCATAGTTCTATAGAAAATTCCCATGAACAAAAAAAAAAACTCTTGGAAGACTCTTTAAAGCCAAGTCATTTGAAAAGCTGTCATTAGCATCCACCTGAATATAAGAGAAAGACATGACATGAATACTCATTAGTGAAGAACTCTTAAGCACATTAAGGCACAACATTGATTTATTGAAGAAAGCTGCCAAAACAAAAGGTTGGTGTGAAGGCAAAGTTGCTCTTACAAAGAGATAAACACAGGTATTAAGTGGTGGAGTTCTAATCAGCTTCAAGTGTTTTGTTATCTTTATGTGTGTGTGTGTTGTGTCGGCAAAATTGACCTACCCATCTCTTTCTCTCTCTCTCATCTTCTTTCCACTTTTCTCTACTTAATACAAAATTCAAAAGCTTTCCTTATATAGCTTTAACTTCTGCTCCCACTTCTGAGAAAAAGAAATTTAGATTTTTATACTTTCTTTTTTCTTGACAGAAGGTAAGAGAGAAAGAGACAATTGCAGGGAACAAAACCATCACTATATTGCCTATTTGTCCTTCATGGATTCTTCAAGCGGAAAGCCAAGACCATCTGATTCCTCATGCATAGTTTCTGCATCAACCACTCTTCCATTTCTAGATTCTCTAAACCTGAGCCTAGAACATTACAACACAGACGCAGAAGCGGCTCAAGAAGAAGTTGATCATGACCAAAAAACAGGAGAGGAAGCTACAAGACTTGACCTCATGATGTCAGGATATGATTCTAATCAACCAAAGCTCAATCAAGAACTTAACTGCTTAAACGCAAGTGTAGTCACTTCAAGTTATAACGGGTCAAGTTCCACTGAACAGAAGCTCTTCTCCTGCAACTACTGTCAAAGAACATTTTACAGCTCACAAGCACTTGGTGGCCACCAAAACGCCCACAAAAGAGAGAGGACTTTGGCAAAGAGAGGACAAAGGATGGCATCTGCTGCAGCTTTTGGACATCCATATGGTTTTGCTCCGACTCCGTTCCATGGACAGTATAGCAACAGATCTTTGGGTATTCAGGCACACTCAATGAGTCACAAGCTAAGTTCATATAATGTTTTTGGTGGTGATTATGGTCAAATAAATTGGTCAAGGATACCACTTGTTCATCAACCAGCCATAGGTAAACTATCTTCATCAGACAATCACCATCAGATGATGATACCTCCATCGTTGACTTCAACATGTGAAAACAACAGTAAGTTCGATGTAGGAAGGATTCCAACTCCAGAACTGTGGCGGAGAGGTGGAGAATTGTTGAAGCCTGCTGAAGAAGAACAGCAGAAGAACCTTGACTTGTCCCTTAAGCTCTAAGATTCTTTTCGTTTTTTTACTCTCTTATTTTTTTGAGTTTTGCCCATGATATTGTTTTACTTGAGCCAAGCCTCTACTTCAGTTTGGTTTTCTTTGTATTGTGTTTTAGTTTTCATTGATCTCTTCATCAGTATTATCTAACAGTTAGTACTATTGTGAGTATATATTGTCTCAATGAACATCTTTCCACATATCTACAACTAGACGTCAATGGATTTGTACAAGACACCCAACCACCATAAAAGAGTTGATGAAGCTCCTTAAAGTAAAGAGAAACTTTTAAGGGTATAGAAGAAAGAAATGACATTGAGATCTATGTGAAGATTTGTTGTCATGGAAACAAGTAAAAGACTTACTTTAAAGTCACACTTGGGATACCTAAAAGTAAAAATAACATTCTTTAATGGTGAAAGGTGTTTACAGCAGAAAAAAAATGACAAAAGAGATATAAAAGAAGAGAACTAATTGTTAAGTGTGATGATGACAAGAGGGAAAGAGTCCAGAGAAACAAACATAATTAACAATGCATCAGATTATCCCAATAATGCAGCTAACAACAAATCATGAAACATCAAGAATCCAATGAAATCTTTGAAAGACCCCAAAATATGTGTACACTAGACAAGAGTGGTCAGTTTTTGTCCTTTAGCTTTTCATGCGTTACCTGCATATGCAGAAATCGAATTTTACGAAATAGCCATGTGCGTATGATCCACAAAAAAAAAAAGAAAAACACACTTTAAAAAGATTTTTGTAGTTTTTGTTGACCGACTCCAATTCTCTGCATATTTAAAGATGACATGTGTACAATTAAAAAAATATTAAAACTGAGAATCTTCTCACGAGTTTTCAAGTATAACGAAGTATCAGTATTTGGGAAAACACATGGGATTAGTGAACAGGTTTCTAAAAAGCTATCAAACAGGGGAGGCTAACCAGAAGAACCAGAAGGTCCTTTTGGATATGTAGTAAGCAGGTTATTATGACTAGCCACAATTCACCATTGTGATCTATTACTAAAGAAAAGGCAATATAGAGGCCAAACAAACCATACATTGGTAAATCACCAAACAGCAAATCGTAAATTAGCGGTCTCTTCACTTCAGTTCGAGCTTTCAAATATGATATGGAACATGACATGATTCAAGGTAATTTCAAAGACTTTTCTAAAAGCCCAATATGGAAAAGCCCATTATGCTATTTCTTAGGCTATAGAAAGCCCATAATGACTCTGTATCGAAATGAAGAATTTTAATAAATTTTGTCCAATCAAATTTTACCATTTTATCCCCAACATTCGGCAACAACAAGATTGTCATACTGTTCACCATCTCGAGAGATACGTTTAAGACCGGATTTGGCGTCGTTTAACGGTTATGGGCCTTTTTAAAACTAGAAACTCATCAAAAGAATTTAATTTACTAAAATCGAGAACTTGAGAATAAAACAAAGATTATATCATTGTTTGCTTCAACGAGCTGTTCAACGTTTAAACACGATGTATTTTGGTAACAAAGAAATAAAAAGCCAAAGAAAAGAATCCAAAGACTACTACATAATCGAAAATCTAATTGAATAAAGAGAGATTCTTAAGCACGTTCTCCACGAATTCGTCTGGCCAATTGAATATCCTTGGGCATGATTGTGACCCTTTTAGCGTGAATTGCGCAGAGATTGGTATCCTCGAATAGACCCACAAGATAAGCTTCTGCAGCCTCCTGAAGCGCTAACACGGCGTGGCTCTGAAATCTCAGATCCGTCTGCAAATTCGATTCACAAATTAGAAAAACTTCTTTTCAAAACCTAATTCTGACCTAATCTGCTTTAAATCAATCTCGTTAAAGAGTTAAATTCATGACAAAATGAGGAATCAAAGAGAACAATTTACCTTAAAGTCCTGAGCGATTTCACGAACAAGACGCTGGAAAGGAAGTTTACGGATCAACAATTCAGTACTCTTCTGGTATTTACGGATCTCACGAAGAGCGACGGTTCCGGGACGGTAACGATGAGGCTTCTTGACTCCTCCGGTGGTTGGCGCTGATTTCCTCGCCGCCTGTAATACCAATTCGTTAGAGAAGAATTCACAAATTCAAAATAAGAAAACCCTAGATCCCCTTTCTAACAGAGTTCGTTCATCACAGTTCGAAAACCCTAGATCTCTATTTCGGTGTGAAATCTAAGATTGGAAAACAAACCTTGGTGGCGAGCTGTTTCCTTGGAGCTTTTCCTCCGGTGGATTTCCTAGCTGTTTGCTTGGTACGAGCCATTGTCTTCTCTTCGAAAAGCTTGAGAGAATTTGAAAAATATGAAAAGAAGGAGAGTTTAATAAATCTGGAATAGTTAAATCAGGTTATTATAAGTATATATAGGTGAATGTTTAGTCGGTTAATCTTTATGATATACATGACAAGTCCAATCTGGACTTTTCGACGGTTAAGATTTAGTTTGATGTGAGATAATGCTGACTTGGCGATCCGCGTCTTCGCTTCTTATTGGTTGGATTCTTTTGAAGATCAGTGACGTGTACATTTGTGTTTCTTTTAGCCGTTTTAAATGACGATTTGCTATCCAACTGTTTGTTGATTAGGAATGATGGGCTGAACCGTGTCTACCAAAGTCATGAATAGTTAGATACAGGCCCAATTATAAGGGAAAGAGTTTCCAGTTTGTCAAAGCTATGTTTGGTCCGAGTATCAGAGATCCGAAATTGATCATATATGAATCATATAATATGATGGATTCTATCTTAGATAAATTTTTAGTTGAAAATTTAAATTTATGGATTGACAAAAAAATAATTTATTAAGTGGGAAGAAACAACTTTCACAAAATGGAAGCTTATGTTTGTGAATATCACCTTCCGCTATGTACCTCGTACAACTAGGATGCTACTCACGCAGGTCGTCCGGGTTTATATTATTTTTATAATATTAATATAATATGATTGTATTTATATTGTGGGGTTTTTCATATTGTGGGTTCGATAATATGTTTAGTCAAAAATTAATGTTAAAACTCATGTATCCCTAATTGTGGATAAATTTTTGTACTATTTTAAATTTGGTAGCATATTTATATTGTATAGTTTTAGTTAGAACATGATAAAAATTAAGAATTTTGCCGAAAGATTTATACATTTGTTTGAGAGAAATTGTAAAACGGAAAAAATTCATAAATGTATGACCATCAAACGAAGATATGTATGTAGGTTTAATTTATATAAAAAGTTGAAACAAACAATATATCACCATATCGCAATTAAATGTACAAATTTTTATTTTGTGGTAAACATTGGTGAGATTATAAACATTTATATTGCACGTAGTAAAAATAAAATGTCATATAACTTATCAAAAAGAAAAAAAAACAAAACGTATAAATAAAGTAAAAGTTGCCAAGAAGCAGGTTGTACAGTTGGCTTGCCCGTAATCTAGATTGGCACCAGGTAGAGGGTTCAAATTCCGCTAGCTCCAGGGGAACAATCTAGCTATGGATCGGACCATTGTTAATCCCATTAATAAGAAAAAATAAGTAAGGTTGACAGAAAAAAGTGAAAGTTTTAACTCTGATTTGACTTTTAGATTTAAAGTTGATAATTACTTCAATTATACTTTGAATAATTTAGTTGTTTTAACCAATCTAAATTGTAGAATTTGTAGGATTAACTGTTTTGGGCCTAATTATACAACGGTCCATCTGCTAACCTGTAAGAAAGAATTGGCCAATTAAACAGAAAATTAAATATGAACTGCATTTAACTTGGCCCAATCTCGAAACTACTCCTGTTGGTATCTCAGCTTTAGTCGATATGACAACAACAATAGTTCGACGACCACATATATAGAAAAAAAACATTGAACTCGGTTCAGACAACTCATATCGGTATTTTTTGCATTTCAAAATTGTTAAACTCATTGCCTTGGTCAAGATCTATGTTGAATTTTTTATGTGATTATACAATTTATGTTTCCTTTGTTGAGTATTACAGTTATTTGTGTATACATAGGATGAATGTCTTGAACTCATGTTCTATGTTAGTCATGTTTAAAACAAATTAGACTTTATCAATTGTATTTTATATTATTTGTTCAAGTAGTTATAAATGGATTTTGTATATCTTATATATTAAAACGGGAAATATTTTTATTTTGACCATGTTATAAAATTTAGGATAAAACTTAACTTATAGTTCATAACAACCTTTAAAAACAGGTTTGAGATAAGTTTTATTACAAATATTTATTTAAAATATCTAAATTAATAAATATTTAATGAAAAAACATTTAAAAAGCTAAAAAAAATTTGGTTACAAATTCGGTTATTGATTTGGTTTCGTTCTGGTTTGGATTCGATTTTCCGGATATATAGATTTAGGATACCTTTTTGGTATTCTATCGGGTTCGGTTCATCTAATTCGGTATTTTCTTTTTTTGATTTAAGACTTATCCAAATATTTTTATTGTTTGGATAGAGTTTGGTCTAGTATAGATCGAGTTCGGATTCGAGTATTTATATATAAAATTCAAAATTAAAAGAGATTTAATAGAAAAACTCTTACAAAATTTGTTTTTGATTTGGTTCGGTTCAGGTTTATGTTTGGTTTTTCAAATACACAGATTTATGATCTATAAAAGTAATTTATCGTGTTCGTTTCGTGTTCGGTTTTTCTAATTCAGGTTAATTTTGGTTCAGTTTTGGATCTCTAATATAACATTCAAACTATCAACATGGGTTTAAGAACAAAATAAACACGGTTGAAAAAATAATCAAATTTCACGCTATAGCGTGGGTATATATCTAGTTTGAACTATGGATTGTTCCCATATTTTATGTATTATATAAACGATCATTTTTCTTTTTTAATAGTCTCATGTATATTCTTACATACAAACGATTTTGTTAGACAAATTTTTTTAATTTGAGTTGAATAAGTTGTAGTATTTTGTTTGATTTAGAATATATAATTGCTTATTTTCTGTAATCATAAAATTTTTGATAATAATTATCTTAATACTTTGTTTTTCTCCCATTTTTTTACCTTATTTGAAAATATTCTGTGTGATTTAGAATATATCGATTACATCATCACCACATATCACAATGAACAACATGCAAACGAAGAACTGTTCATGAACCGAACAACACACTCAAACTCGCAGTCTCGCACAAACTCCATACCCACAGGAACCTGCGGAATATAAAACTCAGATTTTAAGCTGATTGGTTTACTCAGAGATATCAATAGATTTAATTTGGGCCTACTTCGTGTCCGCTTTAGGGACTGTCACTGTCAGGACTCTGTTCTCCATAAAAGCCTTCACTTGATCCATTTTCACATTCTCCGGTAGCCTAAAATTCCTCGAGAATATATTGTTGATATCTTAGAGTAATTGTTCTGGTTTGCCATTATCCTTTTGGATTGTAGAGAAGACAGTGAAGCTTGCCAAGATCTCTTCAACCCCGATGAGGCACATTTAGTCTTGGCGCCAGCTGTGGCAGGTTGATCAAAGATCACTTTATTGTTCTCCTTTCTTGTGGTCGAATCCATTGGACTTCTCATACCAGAGTGACCTGTGTATCAAATGTTTCAGAGGAACAATTTCATTAATGGTTCATGATTAGTCATCCAAAAAAGGAACTTGCGCAAGTTACTTCAACTATATACTTAAATTCATTTTGGGTATCTGGTGAAAACACTAAATATTTATCTTACATTGAACCTATAAACTTACAGTCAAGATATAGGTTTTCACCAAAGCTCTCTCCTAGTTTGACTGAATCTCGAGATAGAAGACATGTGATGTTATTTCTTTTGCTGAGAGTGGATAACCATCACACAGATATTTCCATGAAGAGTGACTCTCAAGGTTTGAAGGATTAAGAGGATATTTCTTTTTCAAATGAGAAAGCATGAGGGTTGAACCGCCGGGAAAACACAATGCTTTTCGAATATTTTAGACTTAACGCGCAACTTATTTGCTTTTCCCTTCTAGTCTATTTCTATTAATTTTATAATACCCTAAAAATTTTGCATTCACCTGAGTATTTCAGAGATAGTTTAGTTCGAATCAAAAAAAACTATAAAGAGAAAACTCCAAGAACTCGAAATATAGTGATAATTATAGTCACCTGTTTATGCCAGAATCCTTCTGATTCTTAGTCAGCCCAACAGTATCTAGTTCGAATGCCGACACTATGAAGCCTCCTCATTAATTCTTCATATAAGAGTTTACCAAAACCCTGAAAACGTACAAATTAAAACTCATCTATATAGTTTTTTTATGAGTTTTGAGCCAACTATCTTTAGTAAAGCCAGTGTACACCTTCTAACACATTTAATGTGAGAAAGATTTGTTAATCTGATTCTCCATATGATTTTCTTAATCTGAAGATAAATGAACTAAGCTTAAAAGCATAAAATCTGAATGCAAGTTCGTAACTTTTAAGAATATTATCAAAAACAATATAAGTATGTGTTTTTATGTACACATCTCTATAAGATATGACGATATGCACATACATGGATGTACACAAGGACCAAACTCTATGATGAGTCTGTATATAGACTTCTATAATCACAGAGCTGAGCTTTTTTAATTGCCAACAATCTGTAATCACTATTACAAACAAATTTTCAAAACTCTATGAACCAGAATAAGCTCATTACTCTTCTTTGATACAATATATGACTCAACTGGCTATTTGTTTCTGTCTTCCCAGCAAGATAAGCAACTCATTTAGATACATGAATCAATTTCTGCTTTGTTTTGCTTTCTGTCTGGTGAAATCCTGGAGCTGACGGTCATGTTCTTCCAGCATCTGATCCACTTTACTTGGCTGAGCTAATAATGGACCAGACATAATCTTGTTATCCCCAGAATCATACTGTATAGACAGAGAGTGAGAGAGATTAAGGAAAATGTAAGTAAAAGCATGTTTCTTGTCTGCAGAAGAATCCGAGATCACTTCCCATGATGAGTCATTTGGGATTTTGCTTTGCCTCTTACTATTGTCCATAGTGTCAGCTCTGTTGAATTCTCTCAATTCCTTTCTTTGCTGATCCATCATTTGTTTATCAGAGGCAGTGTAACCGCTTTGTGCTCTGTGTGAAGGTATTCTACTGGCTGCATTGTCCTTCATGTATGTTAACCGACTGAGATTACGATTTTTCATCATTGGACCTCAGTGAGAGACTCTTCCATTTGCTTGATTGTTGCAGGAAATGTCCTTTGTAACATGCATTTGTCTTTGTGAATGACCCACTGGAACACAGCTTCTTAGATAAGGATTCCGTATGGACCAACAAGTTTATTTTTTAGTTAAGATTCTGATGTAGCAGAGGCACACCGAACCATAGAAGGTCAAGCATCGTTGTTACCTCTATAGCCGTTGAAAGTGATGGATTAGCTTTTACCGGTGGGATAAGTTTTCTTTCGTGTGATCGTCTTGTCTCAGAGTCTTGTCTTTCATGCTTTGCCCATTTTCTTCTTGGGGAACCTGATAGATTCCTTCTTCCGCATCTGGTTTAAGATTTGGATAACCTACTCATACATAAATAGATCCATTATTATCAGAATGAAAGTTTTATCATATTCCAGAGACAAACTAAACATCTTTCGGAAATTTCCTTAGATTCAATTGTTTAACATGATGAGAAGGGAAGATGCTTTGAATTACCATTTAGTCGAAGCCACATATGAGCAAAAATTGACCCTGTTAACAAACTGTACATATTTGTAAGACAAAATATTTTAGACAATCTCATAAAAACAAAAGTTTCAGTTCAAGAGTGTGTTAAGAAGACTTTTCTCACCGAGGAAGTCCATATAAAATGAGAATTGCAGTAACCTAATTTACAAATATCTTAGACACGATCAAATATCTTATGCAATAATCATGTCTATATATTTGTAGTCTGCCCCAATTCTTGGTCTCCTTAACACCTACATAATAATCTTTCTAACTTAACACAATTTGTGATGGAAAGAAATTAAACATGATTTAAGTGCTACAAAAAAACCTGGAAGAATGAGTAACGTGGTCACAATTTTTTCTTCAAATTATGATTAGTTTGTTCTTCATAATCCGATATACTAATTATCGAAGACCCTGCTATCACTTGTATCATCAAGCCAAGATCATTTTCTCTGAGAGCGCTTCATAGTCCAAGTCCTAATGGAAAATTCCCGGCGAATTAGAAATCTTTTGAGCTACGATTCCAAAAACTTTAGATTCATCATGGAATTCATCATCATACATGCTCTAATTGACCAATACAATGAGAAGTTCTTCCTCCGCGATTGATTCCTGAAACTTTAGATTCATAAAACCCTAAATTCTCTATGATTCGACTGTCCCCCTTATACCATCGATTCCTTCATCAATCTCCTCATCCATAATTGTTTCCGCATTGAATTCGTGAGAAAACAACTTGCGAATTAACATGTATACACACGACAGAGAAAGATACGAAATGACAGAAATAGGAGATAGAGAACTGATGACGAACGTGGGTAGTTTACAGAAAAATGTGGGTTGTTTAAAAGTTTATGTGATCGTGTCTAAGATATTTGTAAATTAGGGACTAAAATGATAAATATGAAAATAATGGGTTTAAGACATAAGGTTTGAGAGGGTTTGTTTTAATTGTTTACAAATTAAGGTTCATAAAAAAAGGACCTCCGTTTTATTAAGTAGAGATAACTCACAAACCGATTGGTCATTATTTTCTGATTGTCTTATGTTCTTGCAACAAATTGTAACAGGCAGAAAAATGTGCATTATATTGGAAAATAATTTTTTTCCAAAAATTAATTAATTATCTCATCCTACCTTCAAACCATCTTTGTAGTAATATGTGTAGTTTATGTGGGTAATGATAGTCAAATGAACTAATCTGATTACGAACAACCTTCTCTACTCGCACGTCCATAAATTCTGCCATTTTTCTGTTGCCACAAGTAGTAGATTGTGGTTTAAAAGTCTAACCAGGTCAGGATTTTGTCCTGAGAGTTTGTCTTTGTAGAGAAAAAAAGAGGAAATTGTATATTCCCAGTAATAGTGGATAGTGTATCTAAAGTACCTTCTAAAAGTCTACTGAAAAACGAAACATAGGTAGTGTTTTGTCTCATCTCTTTTCACACCAGACACAAATTTGAATTTTCTCCCAAATTCACATTATATCGCCTGTTGAAAACCGATTCTTAATAGCTAGCCAGACCAACCAAACAATACCACGCCATAGGATTAAGGATCGAGGGGTTCTTAGCTGAGGCCATGTCTTGTTGGAAGAAAAGTTATCCATGAACAGATATGGACCATGACACCAAAGCATGATATCCTGCTATGCCTTTGGTTCAGGAAGATGATATGCTGAAATTTTGGAGATGTTATCTTCAAACAGCTCGCTGAACACTAGGGAGCCATTGTGAACTTGGCCTTGCGTGGCACACCAAATAACGAGTTGCAGCTTCCCCAATCAAATCAATAAAATATGCCTGTATTCCTCCCATTTTTAATAGATGCTTCCAATAACGTATATACTTGTTTGTAGAACTCGAGGTTTATTCCCTAAGGAAATAGATTAGTTTTAAGTTTATGATGATGATCGATGAAAAAACATAATTTGCTCCATCAATCATTAATAGATCTGAGGTGTTTCTCATTGATATATTAAATGACTTGTTATCCAATAAACTTAATATACATTTATCATACAAGTAAATATGAGATTGTCAGCTCATAGAAAAAAAAACATTATCGTAGTTTAGACTTGATGGTATTGCATAAGTTATCAAGAAACCTTAAGTGTTTTTGTAAAGACAGTTACTTAAATAATAGCAAAGGCTAAACCAAAAAGTGCATGTTCCACGGATCAAACTCGAATTGCCACATTTAACGGAGAGTCCTTCTAATAAATATTTCCTTTATTCTATTTACAATCAAGAATTGAGTGGAAAGTTAACGAATTCACTATACAAAAAGTTAACAAGTCGACTATACATAGAAATAGCTAAATTTACAACCAAACATCAATCAAACTAATCTATCTCTTCTGCTTATGGCCGATCACGCCTAATTTCTATTTGCGTCAAAAGAAATAGATAATAATTAGATTAGGTAACGTACGTGTTTCGAAATTAGTACGTTTAGTGATATTTGTTAGAAGGCAACACAAAGATAATATTGTTTAACAAACGAGTGTTAAAATTTGATCTGATCTAAAGCTAACATTATATGTTTATATATATGAATATGCAAATGTGTTCAACTTGTGCGTATAAATGCGGGGCACGAGGGCAGAAAGATGCAGTCCAATGACAATTTGATCTCTTGTAGTTATATTCATGTACCAAAACTATATAGCTTAATTGTTGCAAATGAAATAATTATTATAGCCGCAGAAGCATTAATGAGGGTAATGCTTAATATGAGAAAATTATAAGAGAATTTAGATACTCAGAATCCGAGCTTCCCTAACATGCACTAGGATTGACCCAAAGTTCATATATTTGAATATTTAATAATCTTTTCGCTAATTTTTGTAATATATATATATATATATATATGTGTGTGTGTGTGTGATTTCTGCATATTACATATTTATACATCTAACGAAAGTGAAATTAAAATTAAAATTTAGTATAAGCAAATCACACCACATGCAGAATATGTGATATGTAGGAAGAATAAGAGGTCGATGTTTGGATCATTGATCAACCATTTTTATTTTATTACTTATCTAGATCAATCCCACACTTGATCTCTAAGGTGACTATGTAATCGATAAAATCTGACCACATGAAACTGTATTATATAACGATGATTCGAAAGACAAAGAGAACGAAGTATACATTTTTCCCCAAATAGAAAACAAGAAATGTTTTGGGATCTCGTTGCTTATAAATAATATAATTTGGAGATGAGACATTAACGCACATGGGACATGTACACATTCGTAAAATACAAATGTTAGTGTTTTGGTACGCCGCATTACATTATTGTTCCTTTCTTATTATATACTTACTTATCTTTAGAAAATAAATTAAATTGATTTTCCCTCTGGTATATAATCTTTTCAACAGAAATTGTTCATGTTTTAATAATCACATATTTGTTTAATTACATTTTATTCCCATTTTCCAGCTACGCATGTGGGCTACAAAATACAAATTACATTTTAAATTTTTTTCTATTAATTCACTAAACTTCTCGTACTTCCGTGGGCTACAAACCAATCTTAAAAATAATTTAGTATTCAGACTAAAACAATACATAAACGTTTGTAGCCACGTCTTTGCTTGTACAAGCACGAACTAACTTTAAGTACTTTAACATCATTAAACATTTACATTTTTAATTGCATTTTAAATAAATAACAATACTCGTATTAAAAATATGACCTGTTTACATGCGATTGTCAATTGTGACTCTTTTATATGGCTTTCCATGTAACGTCGCTCATATAAACCAGTGATCCTGTTGGTCAATTCTTCAATGACTAGTCTTCATCAACTAATCACTTCTATTTATTACAACGCGATCCTTAATTCATTTTTTTAACCAGCATTATTGGTTTATTCCATTACTAATCATGACAATTTCACTTAACTTTTGTCTCCGATGACTGCCATTGTTTTATCATTTTTTTCATGCACTAGCTTCATTATCATATTTATTATAACCTAAGCTTGGATTTTATATGAACCAATCAACCACTTAATTTCACATGTCGAATCCATCATATATCAAACACATCCAATGAATGAAGAAGATAAAAACATACAAGATCTTTTATGTTCCTCCTCTAAGATTCGTATCAAATATCTCTGCTGATAAAAATAATTTAAACTAATTTCCAAATTTAATTAATCTATCCATAATCCATCATCACACACATACACCCTAATCATGATTTATGACTTTATCTGACGCGAGAAGCCGAAATTATTCAAATTAAGACCTTAGGTGGCAATCTCGTAAATTTCTAGGAAACTTGAGGGCATTGTGTTACTTTGTTTACTATATAAACTTTATCCCTCCCAAAAACTCTCAAATCACTCTACCTCACATCTCTCTCTCTGAATTTTTCAACTAACAGGTATTGTCTTCTCTGCTCGTTGAAGCTTAAGCAATCGGAAAAAATGGCTGGAAGTATCTCAAAATGCTGTAAGATCCGACACATTGTGAAGCTGAGGCAGATGCTTCGACAATGGAGGAGTAAGGCGAGGATGTCGTCCGTTAGACGCTCTGTGCCGTCGGATGTGCCGTCAGGACACGTGGCGGTTTACGTTGGAAGCAGTTGCAAGAGATTCGTTGTGCGAGCGACGTATTTGAACCACCCGATCCTCATGAATCTCTTGGTTAAGGCTGAAGAAGAGTTCGGTTTTACTAACCAGGGACCATTGGTTATTCCGTGTGAAGAATCGGTTTTCGAGGAGTCAATTCGGTTTATATCCCGGTCAGATCGGTTCAATTGTACCGATGATTTAAAGAAGAACCGACATGGTGGCGTCAGAAGCAAGCTAGATCTATTGATAGAATCTCGGCCGTTGCTTCACGGTGTCTCCGAGAATGTTATCATCTGGTGACCGGCAAGAGAGAGTCATCATTCAATTCTGGCCTGATTTGAATCGGGTTAGGGTTATGTGATTCGGGTCTACGTTTGGAGGATACGCAGGAGATGGCCGTGAAAGGTGTGTTAGTCGCTCCACCTGAGTCGTCCCGGGTTCGAATCCCAGTTTTAGAGAACACTGTGATTTTATTTTCGTGTTAGCTCCAAATTGATACTTCAATTCCCATTAAATTCATTTTTTATATTTTTTTTCATTAAATGTATTGGTTATATTCGCTGTTATATCTTTCATTAATTTATTTTTCAAAACCTAATCATTATTGAATTTATTTGGTTGTTTTACCTTATCATTGTTGATGTCTAATATCATTGTTGATGTCTAAGAAGTAATGAATTGGTAAGTGGTCTTTAACCTAATAACAAGCGGTAAGTTTACTAAAAGCAGACGCATTTGTATATCTAGAAATCAAGTCCTACTACCTGTATTATGTAAGAACTTGGTTAATGGACTGACTAATTATGGTCCAATATTTAAAAAATAATAAAGAATTGATGGTAAAACTGTAAAGATCAAAATGGGTTTTATTGGACCAAACGCAAGTAAGACCTTTAGAGTTATGAATATGATATTTCAATCAAAAGTTTATATCTAATTAAATTTTAATATTATAATAAAAATTGAACCAATTAGAATGTGACAAACATGCTAGGGGTTTCTTAAAATTTTGTTATGGGTTTTCAAAATTCCCAAATAAGAACCTTTTATGGGTTTTTAAATGTTTTCTCCTACTTTTCTATTTTCTTAATGTTTTAAAATGTTAAGAAGCTCTCTAAGAAACCACCATTAAGGGTGGTCTTAACCTCGTTATTAAGCATAATATTATCTCTTCATTCTTGATTTTGTAGATAACGGTCGACCACAATATGAATAATATATAACAAGACAAATCAATTTATAACATCAAGTAAACTCCACCAAAAGTTTCTTTTGCAAGAAAATTTGTTGTCAAGATTTCTGGTTTTGCCGATAGGTTTTTCTTAATCATTCCAATAAAGAATATTATTCACTTATTACGTTACATTAGCTAGTAATTTATGTGGTTGTGTCAGTAGAAAACTATCCCAAAATCATTAGAACTTTTACTATCTAGAACTGAGAATGGGCCCATGGAAAATCCGCCCAAAAGAAAGTCGTCTCCAAAAATAGCGAATGGGCCAAATGGATCAGCGAAAGCTAGACCAAAAAGATGAGACTGGGCCTAGATGGAGTGGGCTGCCCCAATAGTGTCAACTATTTAATTTGTTTTTTGTGGGAAAGTGTCAACTATTCTTTGTAAAGAATACAAGATAATATAGTCCGTAAAATGTGTTGATCTGGAAAAAATGTTTGCGTCTCAACAAAAGCGCCTAAAAATCTGTAACAATGTTGTAACAAGTTTTCATTCTCTGCAACTTGTAGTAGTTGTTATTAACGAATTACGAAAAAAGTGGTTAGTATGGCAAATTCGTAAAACGAGGGAGAAAATTGGGGACTAAAAAGAGAAGAGTAGGAGACAATGGGACCCATTAGTTCACATGTTACATTGGCACTTTGTCGGAAAACATGAAATATTTCCCAAAAGGTACCCTCTCTGTTTTTCCTTATTTCAAGTATCACCTCACGCCAACGTCAATTTTATATAACGCATATTTCACCCCTTTACTTTTAATTTTATTCCTTTTACACCCTTTCTTTTTTACATTTACATTGTCTGCCACGTTTTGCCATTTCATTTATACAGTCTTTACATCCTACAGATACATAGTTGTCAGACATTTCGATCAACGTTACAAAATTATACATCTCATTATATATTATTTATGATTTAGTTGGACTATTATCCAAAGCCACCTCTAGTCAACATCTAACAACTAATCTTTCCAACTAATACATTAAGACAGCTTAATATAATATGAACCTTTTTTTTTACAAATATATTCGAGTTTCTCGAAATTAAACAATGGAATCCAATATTGAGATGACTCATTTACGAAAATTGAATTTTTTTGAAATTTACTTCAACATTTAAATTTCTCGATTATAAGGGTAAATAATGTAGCAAAAAAAACAAGAAATAATTTTTTTGACGGAAATAGTATCTTTCTTTTAATTTTTTTTTTTTTAAATGTCACTTAATCCAAGCGTAAACCAGCAAGGAGAATCCAAGACCATTGCCGGAGCCAGAACCAGAAGATCCTCCTCCGCCGTACTCAGCTTCATCAGCACTACTTGCCCACTCCATTACAGATGAGCTACAAGCTGATGAAGCTGAAGACATTGAGATCGATGACGACGACGAACTTCTCTTACTCTTTATGAATCTCTTCCTCATCTTTCTCCATTCCACGATCCCTTTAATCCCTAAGCTGCTTCCACACTGTTTCGGCTTCCATAAAACGATACCGTTTTTGTTTTTCTCATCTTCTTCTTCTTCTTCTTTCCTCTTCGCTTCGTAAAGCTCCTCTGCTTCAGGATCACTATCGAATCTGAACATAAACACGGCGTGTCCTCCTCCGTCGTTGGAGTTTTTGCTTTGGAAAAGCCAATTGTATACATCCCATGAGATCTGTACTTGAACTCCATCGATTTCTACTTTCTCATTTCCTCTGAATTTCCATCTAAGTCTCTTGATCTGCAAAACCTGTTTCGAATCAACGCTAAAACAGAGTTTGGCATCTTCATCAACGCGACAATCAATCGAAATCTCTCTGTTCTTCCCTCCGAATCTCGCTTTCGTTGAGAAAACCCTAGCTCCAAACACATGCTCTTTTCTCAACAACAGAGCTTGTGGATTCGTCGGCGGTTTCGCCGTTTTGGCACGAGCATAAGCTTCTTTGACGGAATCTCCAACTAAGAGTCCCATCTCTCCGTCAACAACAACGGCTATGTAAAATCCGGATCTAGGTTCGGATCCAGAGTCGAATTTAGCTCGAGTTAAGTCCCAGAAAACTTGGATTTTAGGAGAAACGAATCTGGATCCACGTTTTTTCCAGAAAGCCAATGTGTTTAAGTTGAGATGAAAAGAGACGGCGGAGGATAAAGAGAGATCGGCGGAGGAGAACGAGAGAGGAGAAGAGTGATTGTAGTAATCTTGAGAGTGGAGAAAGAGATTGAGAGAGTGACCTCCTAAGAAAGTGCGAGACCATGTGAGATAAAAAACGCCATGATCTGTTTGGTAAAGACATGTAGTCAGATTCGGATCACCGGAAGATAAAGGAGACGACGGAGATTGCGAAGAAGGCGGAGCCGGAGGATGATTATGATCGGTGGTAGGACGGAGCCAAGACGGAGACATTTTGTTGAATAATTTCTGGAAGAATAAGAAGAGAGAAAGAGAAAGAGAGATTTGCGGGAGTTGTGTTTGGAGGTTTTTCAATGGGTTTTTGTTTCCATTTTTTTTTTTTGGATTTCTTAAAGGGGATTTATATATTAAAATAAAATAAAATGGAAATGGTTATGAATAATTGTTTGGCTCGAATTATACGTAAATTAAGAATGTGGATGAGGCTTGATAGAGACGTAATTTTAAGATGAAACTTCGAACTTGCAACTTGTATACTTGGGCATGAACTGACTTTTTCAACTTGACTTTCCTATTGAGAGGTGAGAGCATAAACATATACTAACATATCTTATATATGTGTATGTATATATCCTTCTTCCAAGATAATAGTATGTTTTTATCAAAAATAAATTTAATACGAGTCTTTTACAATAAAATGTTTTAAATTCATTAGTAAAATATATATATATATATATAAATATAAATATATTTTACTAAAAGTTAATATTATATATTTTCTACTTTCTTATAACATTTCGTTTTTCATTAATGAGTTATATCTATTCGCGACAAAAAATTTTACTATCTATTTGGACTTCGTGTAGTCTTTGATGGTCTCAATTTTCGATTTCGAGCTAGTAGATTTCGAGTTTAAATCTATGTGTCATAATTTAGTTTTTATTGTGTGCCCTTTTAATTTTATTTTTTGGGCTTAGTCTTTAGAAATATTTTTATTTTCAACCAGTTTATATATATGATCGATCGATGTATTTTACTCCAATTTATTATTATATAAATTTTCAGACTGACGAAAAAAAGTTTCGCTATAAGATTGTTTGTTAACAGTAAAAAGGCGTGTGTTGTGCGTAAATAATAAACATTATCAATTGTTCGACCCTAAGGAACACGTTATGATAGCAGCCTGCACACTTTGAGCGTTCATTGGAGAACATAATCAATTTGGATTGATATTGGGTCAATTATTTCACCTTATTACAAACTTTAAATTTTTGTCTCAATATGGAAGCAATAATTAATACACACCTCTTTGTACTTTTAATCTATAGTCTACAACTAAGACATTTTCAATTTCATTTCTACTAATTCACACCAACCATTTGTTATTTAAAACACTAAATACATATAAACATGTTTAAAGTCTTAATCTTGGACATATTATCGGAGTATTAAAAAAATATTTCTTATACTATTATTAGTGTGACAGACGAAAGACAAAATATCATTCACCTTGTGAAAACATCGTTTTCAATTTATTTAATTATAATTATATTTTGTAAGTTATAAAATATTTGATTTATTAATCGAGTTATTCGAATACGTTGGCAGACAGCTAAAAGGAGGTGGATAAAAGTAGTCATTGAGTCATTAAAAAAAGAATATTTGTATTATTAAAATTGATATTCGTTAGATCTGTATCTCTTATACTATAACACAAAATGGTTCTATATATAACTTTAGCTTCAAGATATTCAGACTGTAAGACAGCTAATTACTTATACAATTAGCTACGTGTATTACAATCTACTAATAAACCATTGTATCTTTCTCTCATACAATTTTTGTTATACACCAAACATTTAACTTACTCTAACCTATATTTCATTAAAATATTTTTACAATCTTGACCACTTGTCCATAACAATTATAACTAAAGTTTATGATAGTTAAGGTTTCGTTGTTTTTCCATTTTTCGATGTTGGACTTCTTTTGCCGTTAATAGTTTGTGTGAAGTAAACGCTCTCATTAACTAATTCAACAATGAATCCAATTGGCAATTGATAATAATATTATATTCTGTTTTTACGTAAAATTAGTATGGATTTAAACATATGTAAAAGCTGATTATCCAAAATTAGTACTTAATTGATTTATCCACAAATATATTTGTTAAGGCAATTATCTTTAGCATGATATCTCTCTAGCCCGGAAGAGTTTTCCCTTGTATGATCCCATTATCTTTTGATCATTATACATTTATACTCATCATGTTTTTACTATACATGTGAGATTTCTAACACACTTGCAATAAACAAGTTTATGTAATAATTACACTTGGTTTAATTTTCAATAAAATGGTTTGCTTCAAAATTACTCAATCTTCTATCTTTTTACTTCAGAATCATAAGAGGATATCTTGAGAATAAGTCGTACATATTGACCTATGATGAATTAAACATATACATAATCTCACATAGAAACAAAAGAGAAAATAGCAAATGGTTGATTTCAATTTGTAGAAGGAAATAATAAGGATGAAGAGTAATAGAAGTTGACTAAAGTTTGTGATATGCAGAAGAAGACTAAGACCAAGTCAGTTTTGAAAGAACAACACGCTTTTGGTTTTAGTAGCATTCAAACTTGAACCATCTATCGACTTTCGTTTTCTAATTAGACTGTCCACCCTTCTTAGATTCTCATTTCAACTTTTTCAATTACTTTACTTTTCTTTTTTAATTTATCAGACCCACTTCATTAATATCCTTGACTAAACGACACCAGTTTTTTTCTTTTTTGTTGGTGATGACTCTCAATATATGATTGGTAATCTTCTACCAGAATAACAATAATGAGTCTGGCTCTTCATTAAAGTACTATTATAAAAAAAAGACGAAAGAGACGGTTTCTACCAAAAAGAAAGACCCTAAGAGATATTTCTATCAACAGTTTCGTGTTTACAAGGTGATGCTCGTATTATCATTTTTACGTACTGGAAACGTAGATACCTAATCGTTATAAAGGTCTTGTTCGTTTGCTGGTTGTTGGCAGCCGCGATTAGTCGTTAAATTTTTTAGCGATCTAAAATTTTAATCACTGGTCGCTGCAACCTGCCGTTGAACCAATGACCACCAAACGAATAACTTTTGGTCGTGGTCGCTGGTCACGGCCGCTAACAACCAGCAAATGAACATGGCTAAAATATCTAAACTCGTTTGAGTAATTAGAGTTGCTACGATAGTTATAAAACACAATATATGTTTTTGTTATCGAAATGGATCAACTAAATCTAATCCATATTCTAAATCTATTTTCAAAAATCCTTTTTTCAATCTATTTTATGTAGTATGAGAAGTTGAATTATGACTTCAAAATTATTAGTTGGTTTAGCTTGATAAAGATTCCGCAAGACAACATATATAAAATTTGAGCTTTAAAAGTATATTTATTAGAAAATAGAAAGAGTTAGCTTCTATACAATCTACTGAATACAAATCCGGTTTACACTAAACCGTTTAAAATTAATACTCTAATTATATAGAACCAAAAGTGTATAGTCTAATAGTTACAAAGTTGCGATTAGTGTCCATTAATCAGACTAGTAATTTTCTATTACTTTACTTGTATGGGAAAGTTGTTGTATTTTTTTCAACTTGTATATTAAATTGAATTTATGTGTATTTGATAGTAGATATATATATATATATATATATATAGGATATAAAAATGTGGTTTTACAATGAATCCAGCGGCGGAATATTAGCTGCCGCGAAGTAATTGAGATCTCTGACTCGACTGGTGGGGAATCAGCAGATTCATGTCTCGAAGTGAACATCGACAAAAAATTGTTAGGAAGATAAATCTAAATATAATATTACTAGTAGTTGATAAGGACATTTATATATGACTTTTATTCGTCTGCGAACCGGGTTGGTCTGGGTTCGAAAAAGCTGGTTTTGGATTTGAAATTATTTCCGGTTCGGTTTCATAAGCATTTGAAACTATAGATGTTTAAAACCCTAATATTTATCGTTTTCTCTTCTCCGACGGCTCGATTATACCATCTCCTTCGATCCTGAAATCGCCGGTTATTATTCTTCTCCGACGGCTTTCAATTTCGTGGGCTCTTCGTAATATTTAACAGGTACATATCTGCGGAGCTTGATTTTTCTGTTACGGCGTCTTAGACTGTAGTCTAGACTACTCTGTGTATCATCTTAAACTCTTCTATTGGAAATTAAGTTTATGTTGTATTTAGGTGGAAATTGATGGAATTTGTGCTTGTTATGCCGAGCTAGTTTGTTGGCTATTTATTGAATACTCGTTTCTCTATGATGAACAGTAAAACAGAGCGTTACAGAGAGAAAGAACGAGTGACTGAGGTGTGATTGCAATGTCGGAAGTAGAAAATAATTTGCCTTTCATACCAGAAGAATGGTCGGATGCAACAAATTTTGTTTCCTGCAGTTCAATGCAACCGGTTTTAGCTTTAGTCTGTGGCCCTAAAAACAGTGGCAAAAGCACATTTTCGCGCAATCTTGTTAAAGTTCTTCTCCAAAGGTGATTGCTTCTCCTCAGCCTCTCTTTGTTTACAGTGTCTCTTAACGAGTGTTTGTAAATTGAGTAACAGTATGCAGAAAGAAATTAGAATGTGTGAAAAAAGTTGTCCATTATTTCTTATGAGTGGAAGTTGTCTTTAGCTTTATCATACGCTAATTGTAGTGGAATATGACTTCTTAGTTCGGGAACACATTCAGTGTCATTGGATTCTATATTTTCTTTATTGGCTTATGACGAGATTGCTTTGTTTGAATTAGTTTTGCTGATTAATTAACTGTTATGGTTTACAGATACAAAAGGGTCGGTTATTTGGACACCGATGTTGGCCAGCCTGAATTCACTGCACCTGGTTTTCTTTCTCTCACAGTTGTTGATAAATCAATTCTAGGTACCTCATACTGATGCTTTTGACGATTTTTGTTGTTTACACTCCGAAAGCTTTTGTTCTTTGTATTATGTGTTTCTATCACTGATGTCATTTATTCTACTTTGTAGAATCAAATTGGACTGTTCCATGTGTAAAGACACCGGAGAGGTAGTTTTGTTTGAGCATATTTTCATGGAATCACTAATACGAGTCTTTATTTATACTCTAAAGCCGTTTATCCCTTTCCTCTGCTATTTGATAATGCAGATGCTTCTTCTATGGTGATGTTTCTTCAAAGACGGATCCAAAGGCATACTTAAGATATGTATATACCTTATTTGATTACTACCAGCTATACTTCTGCAAGTCTAGCGTGAATGAAACTGAGTTACCACTTATCATTAATACACCAGGATGGGTTAAAGGTAACTCAATTCTCTTTAGGCTTTCAAAACAAAAGGGTTATGTGGAATAGAAAAATACTTTTTTTTTTTCTCTTTCACTTATATAAGAAATGATGTACCTATCTTCAGGAATTGGCTATGATTTATTGGTGGACATATTGAGATATGTTACTCCCTCACACGTTGTGAAAATCAACATCTCTGCTTACAGCAAGAACCTACCAGCCGGGTTCTTCTGGACAGACCGTAATGTTGATGAGAAAACTCAATTGATGGAGATTCAATCTGCTTACCAAGACAGATACAATCGATCGTAAGTCCTGTTGTACAAAGCTAGTTAGCAAACAATCTCATTGGTATGCTTTATTGTTCGTGTAGGCACATGATTTTGTATTCTGTTTGTACAGCGTTTTAATACACAAGGATGCTCGTTTGATAAGGGATATGCGTATAATTGCCTACTTCAAGCAATGCATTAAAGGAAAAGAAGTAAGCACGATTAAAGAACTAACCTATGAACTCGCTTCCCATATTCCTTATGAAGTTCCCATATCGAGTTTAACAATCAGCCATCTCCATTGTCAGGTAAAACAATTGAAAATATCATACTTTTTTAATCTGTATGTTTTGATGCCGATAATAAGTTTTTTTTTTCCTCTCTCTCTCTCTCTAGATTCCAAGTTCTGAAGTTTATTATAGTTTGAATGCTTCCATTGTTGGTTTGGGCATTAGCTCTGATGTGTTTGAAGATCTGCCATCATGTGTAGGTCTTGGTAAGTTACTCTTTATCCATTGCAATTAGTAGAAAGCTTATCGAATCTAGGTTTATGATAATTTATTGAGATTGGTTTTGAATGTTATATAGGAATTGTGAGGGGTATTGACACAGAGAGAGGAATCTTACATGTGATCACTCCAGTTCCAGAACATGTAGTTGAGAAAGTTGATCTTCTATTGCAAGGCAATATTCAATTACCCACTTGTCTTTTGGAGGTGAAGGATTATAGGTCTCCCTATTTATCTCCCAATGTCTTAGCTTCTACCTAAATTTCTTCTTCTTTAAGACATTTGCCCAGTTTTTTTTTTATCTTATCTACGTATCAGTTATCTAGCAAATTTCAGATTTTCTTCATAGTATGCTAACCTATGGCAAAATCCAAGAAGACAAGAAAACATTCAAAATAAATATGATAATAACTCTCTATCATTTCGAAGAAGAAGAAACCGCTCTCATTTACATGACAAAAGAGTTCAAAAGTGCACGTAAGAATTGTGACAGGACACAAAAAGGCACATATAAGTTGAAAAAATTCGTTACAGTTATGCTCCAGTTAAAACTTCCAATCCCAATATACAGACACATCAAAACCAGCTACCTGTCAATCTTAAACCGATTTTAAAAACTGGTTCTATGGTGTTTAACAGTGATCCATGGAAGCAGATTTTATGCTTTTTAAGGTTCCACCAAGTTCCATTGGAACCAAAGGTATAAGAGAATGCAAGACGTCTGTAATCAACGGTCTATAACTCGGTTCTGGCTGCACGCACAAAACCGTCACTGCCGCTACCTACACGTACATATTTACAAATTCGCATCACAACTCTTGAAAACATTCTCAAAACCACTTCTCTACTTTACAAAATCGACTAAATCTCTATCAAATTTTGCAAAACTAACCTGGTAAAGGTGTTTCAAGTCCATTGTGTCTTTAATCGCAGGATCTATGACGCTTGGTAACTTGGTTCTATCAGTGAGATAAGGCATTGCCTGTGAAGACGAAGAAGAAAAAACACAATTCAAAGTTGAACGTTCCAAGTCGCAAAGAGAATAACAGAGCATGACACTATATATGTACCCAAGTGATGATGGATTGGCATTCACCGGGAGCTAGTTTCTCTACGGGTTTTTTCCCAAGTAAAAGCTCTAATAACACTACTCCAAAAGCATACACGTCGCTCTTTTCTGTCAACTGGCCTATTCATTTATAAAGCAAAACGCAATGCATGGTAATTAGTAAAACAAGTTTATTACGAGATCAGTCACAAGTTCTTTTACAGGACGTTTTATCTATATTAAGAATTGACAGATCAATGGTTTACCGTTGAGCAGATACTCTGGTGCAACATAGCCAACTGTACCAGAAAGTTTAAGGTTCTTGTTTTTTGGCCCATCAACAACAGCAAGACCAAAATCTGAAATCTACATGTCATAGGAAGCTACAGTTTGAGACAGAAAAACAAAGAATTATGATATTGAAACATTATGACTTCAAACATTGATTTGTTTACCTTAGCATTGAAATTACTATCCAATAATATGTTGGATGATTTCAAGTCCCTGTGAATGATCGCTGGATGGCAATGTTCATGCAAATATTCTAATCCCCTAATTGGAAGTACATTCAACAGATATGCTTGTTTAGTCATCTGTATTGTGAAATGCTGTAAGTATAAATACCGGAAATTACGCTCACCTTGCTACATCAAGAGCTATCTTCATCCTCATAGGCCATGTGATCGCCGAACCTCGCGAAGTTCCTGAGAACAAGACTTAAACAGAAAGTTTCAATTCCTTATGCTCACAACTTTGGCAAGAATACAGTATGTAGATCTGTTTCTGTACCGTGCAAGTGAGATTCCAGAGAAACCTTTGGCATCAGCTCATAGACGATAAATCGTGCAGTATCATTAGTGCTATAACCCAAGAGAGATATTATATTCGGGTGCTGGAGCTTACTCAATATCTCAACCTCACTCTACAAATGTCAGTGAATGAAATAAACTCAGGAAAAAGAAAATTTCGATTGTCTGACTAATGTCATTACAAAATGCATATGGAAGCACAAAATGATCAACTTTACAGCTACAAGCAAGCAAAGCAAGAAAATTTTGTACCTTAAATTCTTTTGCGGCTTCTTCGTTGGCACAGTCTAGCTTCTTAACTGCAGCTGGAATGTTGTTCTCTAATGTAGCCAAATATACACATCCAAATCCACCTTGACCCAAAATGTTACTCTCCTTGAAACCACCAGTTGCCTTTTCTATGACCTCGTAATCAATCAATGACACGATTCCTTGCTTTTTAGATCTCTTATCCAGTGTCTTTGAGCGACTAAACCGATTTAAGAATCGTGAGAATGTAATTCCACTACACCCACAGCCTTCAAAATCCAAATTGACCCATATTAGACAATGCTCATACAATATAAGTAAACGTAAATCTCCAGTTCATAACCATAAAATGTGCATTCAAGGATTACATTCTTAGCTATCAGCATCATAAATTAAAATTCAGGTCACAAACCAAAAAGAACATGAACAACAGATGTGAGTAAGATGATTTACCAGAGCTCTTGAGGTTTCTTCTCCTATGGAAAGCCCAATAAAGCAGAGAGCAAAATAAGATTACACCAACTAAGGAAAAAGCAGCTGCGAGTGAAATAACCAATCTCATGTTATTGTTACTTTGATGTTCTTTATGCAGTTCCTTCTCTCCCTGATCAAACCCTGATCAATCAACCATAAGAATTAGTTTTCTTTCTTCCATTGTCTCGTGATAACTGTACAAAGCCTTCAGATTCAAGGAAACAAATGGAAAGTTCGCGGAGAAGTAAAAACACGGAAAGCGAGTGAAAAGTTCTAACTTCACGCTAAAAGATAAGCGTTACAATGAAGGAGAGAATTTCTTGTGACCCAGAGGAGATAACTCCTCAGTCCCCGCAAAAGCTAAAATCTTTTGGAAGAAGAAGTTTAAAAATTTCGACTTTCTAGCAAAAAGACATACGAACAAAAATATTATCTCAATCATTAAATGCAATCGTGAGGACAATAGTAACTAGAATTTGTTTCTTCTTTAATTTTCATCTCGATTCAAATTGTGAAAGTGAAAGAACAAAATAAACCCTAAATTTGGAGATAATTTACCAGGAGATAAGTTTGGGGAGAAAGCAGAAGGTTGAGGAGAAAGAGATTCATGTGTAGTGAGGAACACAACACATGTGGATTGATGAAGACCAGAAGCTTGTAGTAAAACTAGAGCTGTAATAACAAATTGCCTCATTTCTTTTCTTTCTTTTTATCTTACTTTTTATTTTTTTAAAAACACCAAAAGTTGAAGAATTCAATAGGGTTTTAGAGAAGAGACATGCTTTCAGAAAAGAGAAAAGAAAATTTGAGTGATTCAAGAAAGACGAAGAATGTGCTTGAAAGTTTGAGAGATATAGAAAGAAATATTCATTTTCCTATTTAACCATTGTTGAAGAGCTCTTTGCAAGAAATGGTAAAAAGAAAGAGACAAGAGGATTCAGACGAAATATCTTGAAGGTGGAGCAGTTACCAAAAGAAAATTGGAAATTTTGTCCGAATGGGAAATATAATTCATAATAATGTATACATACCATGTATATATTTGAATTTGTATGGGTTTTATTATAATAGAGATTTAAAAAGTTGAGTAGGCTAATGTAAAGTCTAGTGAACAGAGTTTGACACTTTAACTCATTGGTTGTTGTTTGAATGCAATTAATGTTTGACAATCTCAATCCAAGCTAGTTAGAGTTTAACATCAACCTTGTTAAGCTATAACATTTTGGAGCATAGATGCTATGGATGAAAGTAGATCATTAAAGTCTGAGAAAAAGTGTTCCTTTAGACTTGACTGTCACAGATTTAAAAAGTAATTAGAGAGCTTTTGTTATAGAATCTCAAAAAAGCTGAAAAAGCTGATTCTTATGTTTTTTTTTTTACACTTTTTAAAACTAGGAGATGGTAGGGACTACCATGAACCATCCACGTGGACTTCACTGAAACTACAAGGATTTTGAATTACGTGATCTATGAAAATAACAAAGCATATAAGCTATAAACTCACGTAATTATTCAATTTTTTCCTATGATAATCAATTTATTAGTAAAAAAAAAAAAAAAAACAATTTATTAGGTAGTGGATTCTGTTAATATTAAAAACATTGAATATGGATAAGGTTTGTTGGTCCAATATGAATTAGAAATGCAAAACATGGAATATTATGAAACTATTATATAGTTAGTTGGTATGTAATTAATTCGAAATTTAAAGGAAACTACTATCACATGTTAGGTGACCAATGGGTTTGTCTCGAGACATTATAATATTATATGTCCCACCATATATAATCCCAGAAAGATCAAATATTATTATGCTATGATCTTTCTAATAATGCATATATTTGTCCTTAATACCATAAATACTCGAGTGTGTTCTTCAATCGTTGAAAATGAATTCTGCCAAAAAAGTAAAAAGATGAAATGATTGAATTGAAGTTATAGAACCTCACACGTGCAAGAACATAAAGGCCCACTTAGAGTTTACTTGTTTAATTTCCTCTGTTTTACGTCTCCTACATTTTGGTTGAGTAGTCACTGTGTCATATGTTTTTTTTTTTTTTCACTCTATAGAAAGATCGACTGTTTAGTTGTCTTGTTGGACGAGCAAAACCAAACTGATCAACGACGTTTATTTTTTGACATCTGATTGACGAGGCAAGAAGCATGTCAGAGTAAGTAAACACCAGACAGTTTTGCTTTGGTTCGAATGCAAATGATAAATTCTTACGGTGGAAAGGTTAGGTTATCAACCTCAACTGTGTTTGTGTGAGACTTTAGTTTGTTACAATATGGAGAATTTGCATATTTCCCTACGACTTTTACTAGTGACTTTTCAGCCTTTCTTCCACGAGCTCGATGCATCGATATAGGACCATTTCAATTGGGTTAAGAAGACATACAGTGTCCATTGAAGTTCCTTCATGTTCGTCGTTGAGGTTCTTGGCGATGCTGCAGCTCACTAGAGTTCGAAGAGGCAAAAGCCATTCCTTATACGCTTTCTCTAGATTCTTCTTTGATGAGACCTCACTGCCTACTCTGCTTCTCTCTTTTGATTCAAATAACAATGCAAACCTGTAGAGGTTCAGTGCTGCCAGAACCTACACAAACATCACATAAGACTTTTTTGTCACACAAATGTAAGTGTTATTAGATCTCAAAACAAATTCAATAAAGCAAACAAAATAATAATTTCCCTATATTCGACCTAACCCTCTCATTCTTTTCAGTGGCGAAAATTCTGGGGTCTGTTGTTGTCAAAGTTCTCCTTACAACAAATTTGAAAACAATGGAAATCATAATTTTTGTTATCTAGCGAAAAAGCAAGCTACTCTCACTTGAATAGATAGGGCCTTTTTCTCCAATTCTCTGCATGTATGTCCCTTATTGCATTGATTATAGGGCTTATATGATGCACACAAGAGAGGACCGATATATATTCTTAAAATAAATATCAATATACGAATGAACAAATTACCGCATCACTCTGGTCTGGAAGGAGTGGAGGACCACCGTCTGGAGGCCTTAAGACCAACTCTACTAGCTCAATCACATGTGTATCTGTAGCTTTCAAGCTGCTTTTACTAATGCTGTCTTTAATTAGACCCAGAAGGATCGCTGTCTGGTAATATTAGCAAAACAATATTAGTTGAAATGACATATCTTTCTCTTGTGATTTACAGTTGCAATTCCACCAAAAATTTGAAAAAGCAGCTGGACTTGTACTTTAAAAAGTAGTAGCACAGTCAGACAACTTAACACACTAAAGCAGTTTATAAATGGTTCGCATGCAAAGATTATCTTCATAATCATCATATATCTCCGCAGTATCACATGCTCGACTATTAATAACGGTAAAATGGATATGAATATACTAACCATTGAGGGAGACTGTGAATTTGTGACGAGGGCTCTTAAAACGTCAAACCTCTGAGGAGCTGGGATATCAGAAAGAATCTAGTCAAACAGCACAGAAATAGATGGTAAGACGAGATCTAATATTATCTCTGTATAAACTTTACACCAAGCCAAACAAGATAACGAAAGTTTTGAATCAACAAAGATATGTTTATGATGACGTAAACGGAAAGAAAGTCAAATAGGCAAATGGACTGGATAACATTTCTTCTATGTATATAAGACAATCAGCAGTCAGCACAAACCAAACCATCTAATTTTGTATAATATACGTTTCTGTTCAAAAGTTCAATATCGAGTGTAGATCTAAGGAAAGAAATTCATTAGAAATAAAACGAAAACAAGTTTGCGTTCTTTTTTTATGCTTCTTATACTATTAGTTTCTGCATCTTTCAAACAAGTTTTTAGCAAATTGATCAATTCAAAGTTTATTACCCTCTTCAGAGCCTCAAATGTTTTTTTCCTTAGATCTGCGTCCTCTGCATACATAATCACTAATGTAATAGCCTGGAAGAAAAAAAATGAGATACCTTAAACACTGGCAAACCTAAGGGTGTAAAGATTAAGGAGAAGAATATTTGCCTGTAAAGCAGCATAAATACTAGGTGTGTAGTGTGAACAATCTATTTGGTCATCATTGCATTGAGATGAAGTAACTCCTTTTGTTATGTCAAGCAAGAACTCGATACTCTGTCTTCTGAATTCCCAGAGTAGATAGCCAGAGGATAGTACATATTTCAACATCCCATAAGCTTTCCATCTTTTCACTGGATCGTTTTGAAGCTCATCTACATCATTTCTTAAAGCCGCAGTAGCAGCCTCTGCAACTTCACGGGAGATCTTCGCCCAGATCACTAAAAGTGAGGCACCCAAGTTGATGTCGGGGAAAGAGCTGATGAAATCATCGTCATCTGTTCATATTACAACCACAAGACAAACTAACTTGTGACACGAGAGAGGATGTGTGTAAAAGGATTGATAGAGTTGAGTTATCAGGATGAGGTGATTTTTGAGTATTGAGATTAACCTCCTGCAACCGTGCTCATTAAATTTTCAGTGTCGTTCCCCGTGATTAAACCAAGATGTGTTAAGCCACAGTATGTCAAGAAAGATTCTAATTTCATCACCATAGGAACACAAGAGGCCACTTTGTCTTTGATACTAATTGAAAGAACAGCCTGCAAAGTCAGACCAATCATCCGAGAACAAAGTCAGCAATATTCCACCATACATAGAAAGAAAGCTGAAATTAAGTACACACCGTTATTTGTATTACATAGAGACCAAGCAAACAACGGACTTTTGTGTCTTCTTCGTTCTTCTGTTGAACAAAAAAATGGATCAAACTAGGCAAGTGGAATGTTTGAATTAGAGAATGAGCAGTCTGAGTAGTGATTTATAGAATCTCAATTGCCAATTCGTCACTTTTACAGACCAGTTTTGAAGAAACATCTCGAATTGAAACAGCAATGCCTAAAGCCTTTTCAAATAAACCTTCAACTTGGACATCTTTTTCCAACGACATGTCCTTCAAAACGCTCAGGACAATGGGAACTGCAACTTTTAGTTGTTCGAAGTGTCGCCTCTGAACCAACATAAACACTGAAACCAGAAAATTCGAATAATTTTACTTTACTTCAGTTCAAGAAGAGTAAACTAATATCTTCAGTTAAAAATCCCAATAAAAAAATCTTATAGGAAAGTCATACTTTGTACATTCAAGGCTATGAGATATTCAATGTCTTATAATTATCTCATAAGCAAGAACATTACTATAATTCTAGGCGCCATTATGACAGAAGTCTATATATATCTTAAAAATGAATATCTTCAATTCATACCTTTAGAGAGCCCATGTAATATTGGAGTAGAACAAATGGAGGGTGAACGAGAGCATCGTGCAGCATCGAGTGCCTGGTAGTCCAGAGTCATAAGGCGATCAAATTTACAGAAAATTTAGCCATTACAAGAACTTGTATCATCTAATGGCAATTACTAAGTATGAAAAAACAAATTAGAAGTAATATATTTGCTGCCTTAACTAGCCTGATTTGAATCCAAATCCAGCTCAAATACCTCACAAAGAATTGAAACCATGTCCCGTGGGTTGCATGCTTCCACAAATCTATTAACGATTTCCTCAACTAAGTGTAAACATCTGCTTGATAAATTAGCAAACTTGGAAATTACTTTTGGCAACTGAAATGACAGAGCATCTATAACATCCTGCAACAAGATGGATAGGGAAAAATTCATAAGCTTGACTAAAACCTCTAAATAAATCTATTTGCCTGTGAGAAGTGATTTAAGAAGTAAAAAGTACCTGATCCACTTGGGGAGATGATAAAAGTTTCAAAAGTTCAGAAAGAATTTGAATAACATTATCTTCCAGTTCATTGCTGGCATTCGAAGCTGTGTTCTCGGTCAAAGAATCCAGACAGTCGACAAGTTCTGTCACCAAGCTCTCTAAGTCTTGAAATCCTCCAACTTCAAGTGACTGAAAATCACAGAATCAATCGACGGCACTTCAAAATCAAAGTGAAGAAGAAAGAAGAATCATCAAGTTCCCAAGACAAATATTATAGCCGCATATGAATCCAAAAAATTGATCTCAAGGAATTGAGAAATCTCCCCTCCCCCTCCCCAATTCACAACCCTGAAGCGAGAGAGAAGAACTTGAGAAGCTTACACTGAACAACAAAGCTAAAAGTTCTCGTACACGTTGTGGAGTGGAAGAAGCAGTAGCAGTCGACATCTCCTCGAACTCGGAGCTCACAACAGTAGAGGATGCCATAACTTGATCGAAGCTACGTTAGCTTTCGCGGAGATAAAAGTTAAGAACTTTCGGAAACTTTTTAATTCGCCTCTTTGTTTTGTTCACAGCGAATTTTACCAGGTTGTTTGGTTAGATGAATAGCATATCCCCACAATCCCACATAATTACAATTTTAACGAATCTAATTCTACTTAACGAGTACATTCAAACTTGTATCCAAACACACCACGTTTTCTTACACACTTTCTCGTTTTCGTCTCCCCCAGATCCGGTGCACTCACCCTCACCGAAGATCCTCACTGGCACCATCTCTCCTCTGATCTCGCCATGGAACCTGACGTCAGCATCGAGAATTTGTCGATCATTCGAATTGCCGTCCTCCCGATCGGCACTATTCCGCCGACGCTCCTCCGGGACTATCACTCGATGCTGCTTCGTCATCACACGATCGCGCTTTCCGCTATCAGCTCTTTCTACACTGAGCACCAGAAATCTCCGTTCACGAATCAGCCGTGGGAGTCTGGCTCACTCCGGTTCAAATTTGTGCTTGGTGGTTCTCCTCCTAGTCCCTGGGAGGATTTCCAGTCTAATCGGAAGATTCTCGCCGTGATCGGCCTTTGTCACTGTCCTTCGTCCCCCGATCTCGTTTCCGTCACTGAAAAATTTAATGTCGCTTGTAAGAGCTATACCTCGGCTCTAGTCCGGCGCTGCTTCGCGTTCTGCCCAGGCGATTCGCAAGTGAGTATATCAGTTTTACACTTCATTTTGGAATTCAATGCTTCTAATCTACTTGGGCATTCTTAGCTCAGATGTGGATGGATCTAGCTAGCTTGTTTTCTGATGTGACTTCGTTTTTAAGTGATACACTATAGTTGATAGTGATGTCCCTTTGGGTATTAGATTTAGTTACTGGCTTTTGTATGCGTTCGTTTGACCATTATATGATTAATGTACTATCTTTTGCAGCTTGAAGCTGGAGACAAGAAGGGTGAAGCTTTAATTTTGTTTCCTCCATCTGACAAGCAAACTCAGGAGTTCCATTTACAAACAATGATGCAAGACATTGCAGCTTCGCTACTAATGGAATTTGAGAAGTGGGTTCTGAAGGCAGAATCTGCAGGCACAATTTTAAAGACACCTTTGGATTCCCAAGCTAGTCTCAACTCAGAGGAGGTTTATGTCTAGGTGTCCTATATTTGGTCTACGTTTCATTTCTTCCTATGGAAGCTTATAACCTATCACCATAGTGTTCTGGGCTCATTATTTTGGTCTAATGCAGGTTATCAAAGCCAAAAAGCGTAGGCTGGGACGTGCACAAAAAACTATTGGAGACTATTCCTTGTTGGCTGGCTCACCTGTCGATGCCAATGCTCATTATTCTACTGCTCTAGAACTGGCTAGATTGACAGGAGATTACTTCTGGTATGCGGGTGCCATGGAAGGCAGTGTTTCTGCCTTACTGGTAAGGCTTTATGTTAATAATTCTCTAAGTGCATAGTTCTTAATAAATTTCATAGTATTATAGCCCAAAAAACAGGATAGTAAATGTGGTTTTATCTGAAATGCATTATATATGAAACTGTTTTCATATAAATATTTCCTTCTTTTAGTGTACAACTATCTTAGTGTTCTGTTTTCTTAACATCAGGTAGATCGGATGGGTCAGCGGGATGTGGCTTTAGAAGAGGAAGTTAGATATCGATACACTATAGTCATTTCACACTACAGAAAGTCATTTATTCAAGAAATTTCTCAGAGGTAAATTTAGCACGCTATCTGTTTGAGGCTCTTCTTTACTGCAAAATAACTGAAATTCTTTTTCTTGCAGAGTTTCGCCCCTAAGCTTTGAACTCGAAGCTACCCTAAAACTGGCCAGATTCCTTTGCAGGTATCATTGTATGCTCTCTATTTCTGTAAATTATCTTGGTGTAGTTTCCTTTGTTAAATATACTGCTTAAGGTTAAGCTTGCTATGTGGTTTTTTCAAAGTAAATAGCCGTTTGGCTTATATAATTAGAAAATTAACTCATGGGATCTCGTATATGTGGCTTTGATTCTCTAAAACTGTGCAAAATTCAACTTACAATTACCAATTTATTTAGATTACTATTAAGTGACTGGGTATAAGATGGCTGTATGGTTTTGAAAGAGGGAAGAGGATTAATTATCTCTTCATGTTTTGTGATTGATGATCTCTTCATGTTTTGTGATTGATGATCATGTCAGCTAGGATAAGATGGGTTATTACGTGTTGAAGAAGCTAATTTACATGGGTTGTTCGTTAGTACACTGATGGATCTCTGGTTTTGGGTGGCGTGCATGTTTTTTTCCATCTGGTTGAATCCACATTTTTCTCTTGGTTTTATTTGATCTTAACCTTCTTAAAATGGTGTATTAATGGGTTGTTCAGGAGAGAACTAGCTAAGGAAGTAGTAGAGCTTTTAACTAATGCTGCCGATGGTGCAAAGTCTTTGATTGATGCCAGTGATAGGCTCATATTATTTGTTGAAGTAGCACGTTTATTTGGAGCACTTGGTTATCAAAGGAAAGCAGCCTTCTTCTGTAGGCAGGTTGCCCAATTGTATTTGCAGCAAGACAATCGATTGGCTGCTATCAGCGCCATGCAAGTTCTCTCTATGACAACTGATGCGTATAGAATTCAAAGTAGAGCATCCATGTCAAAAGGTTCTGTTAGCAATGTGAGTTTAAAAGCATAAGATTGTTGTGGTTGATTGAGTGTTCTTCATATAGTTGATTCGCTGTAGAATTTTAGGTATTATCACCATTGATTATCTTGGTGTTTCTTGCTTATTGGTTACTCTATCTATCGTGTTTCCTCTTGTGTTTGTTGGTAAAGGAAACTGGACTGCGTCAACCTGATGCGGGGAAAATGCATCATCATTCCATTGTCTCCCTGTTCGAGTCTCAGTGGAGTACTTTGCAGATGGTTGTGCTTAGGGAGATACTCCTGTCTGCTGTTCGCGCTGGAGATCCCCTTGCGGCATGGAGCGCTGCAGCAAGGCTTCTGAGGTGCCATTATCCTCTAATTACACCTTCAGGTCAAAATGGACTTGCTAATTCCCTAACAAATTCAGCAGATAGATTGCCTTCAGGAACTCGCTGTGCTGACCCTGCCTTGCCATTTGTAAGGTATGTTTATCAGCAGTCAAACCTTCTGCTTTCAGAGATGTTTTGCTTCTGGCTTTCACTGTCATGATACAACCTAACTTGATCATATCAAATAGTCACTTTTCAGTCACTTCTTGGCTATATATATGCCCAATATGTGCTTGTATTTCTTGATATTGTTCATGTTTGCTTGGTAGCTGACTCTGGCAAGACAATGTATGCTTTGTGAATATTATTTTACGGTTCATTTGAACATTTTTCGTGATTTATGGTTGGTTCAAACATTTTTCTTAAATTTCAGACTATTCTCTTTCCCATTACATTCTTCCCAAGTGGACATCGTAAAACGCAATCCAGCAAGGGAAGATTGGTGGACAGGTTCTGCTCCTTCCGGGCCATTTATTTATACTCCTTTCAGCAAAGGAGATGCCAACGATAGTAGCAAGCAGGAATTGATTTGGGTGGTTGGTGAACCAGTTCAGGTCTTGGTGGAGTTAGCAAATCCGTGCTGCTTTGATTTAAGGGTTGATAGTATATACCTCTCAGCTCACTCAGGAAACTTTGATGCCTTTCCTATCAGTGTCGAGATTCCTCCTAACTCTGCAAAGGTGATCACATTATCTGGTATTCCAACAGCAGCAGGACCAGTGACAATTCCAGGTTGTACAGTTCACAGCTTTGGTGTCATTACTGAACATGTTTTCAGGGATGTTGACAATCTGCTTCTTGGGGCAGCACAAGGACTTGTATTTTCTGACCCTTTCAGATCCTGCGGATCTGCAAAGCTACGACATGTATTTGTTCCTAACATTTCAGTTGTACAACCATTGCCGTTTCTTGTGGCTAATGTTGTCGGTGGTGATGGTGCAATTATTCTGTATGAAGGTGAAATTCGTGAGGTGTGTATAAATTTTGCAAATGCTGGCACAGTTCCGATAGAACAAGCACATGTCTCACTCTCTGGAAAAAATCAAGATGCTGTTATCTCAATAGCAGATGAAGCTTTACAGTCTGCTCTTCCCTTAAAACCTGGGGCACAAGTGACTCTGCCTGTGACTTTAAAAGCTTGGCATGTGGGACCAACAGATTCTGACATTGCTATTAGCGGTGGCAGGAATGCTGCAGGTAACACGGGAAGATCTAAAGATGGAACCAGTCCTTCATTGCTTATTCACTATGCAGGTATTCATTTCTTCATTAACCTGTGTTTGCGATGTATTTTAATTTTGCAGTGCTTCATATAGCCGCACGATGAATGATTACTAAAAGCAATTTTGTGTTCATATATCTTGCAGGGCCATTGTCTAATAGTGGAGATTCCCAAGAAAACGAATCTGTTGTGCCACCGGGCAGACGTCTTGTTGTTCCCTTACCAATATGTGTTTTGCAAGGTTTGTCTTTTGTGAAAGCTCGTTTGCTTTCCATGGAAATCCCTGCGCATGTGAGTGACAATCTTCATGATGAAGACAGTGAAAGAGAAGAGAATACAGACAGCCTTGTCAAGATTAATCCCTTTAGGGGAAGCTGGGGACTACGATTTCTTGAACTTGAGTTATCTAACCCAACAGATGTTGTTTTTGAAATCAGTGTCTTCGTCCAGCTGGAAAATTCTACCAAGGAAGATGGTTCGTCTCCAGTAAAAGATTCTCCGGAGTATGAGTACCCAAAAACACGAATTGACCGGGACTATTCTGCTAGGGTACTGATTCCGTTGGAGCATTTTAAGCTACCGGTTCTTGATGGTTCGTTCTTCACAAAAGACCCTCCATCTGGTAGTCCTGCAAGCAGTAGAAATCCGAGCTTCTCAGAGAAGAATACGAAAGCTGAGATAAACGCCTTGATCAAGAATCTCATTTCTAAGATAAAAGTTCGGTGGCAATCAGGAAGGAACAGCTCAGGAGAACTGGACATCAAGGATGCAATTCAGACAGCTCTGCAGACGACGGTAATGGATGTTTTGCTCCCAGATCCGCTAACATTTGGTTTCAGACTGATAAGAAACGGTTTGGAGAAGGATTCTGAGACAAAAGCTGAGTCCCCATTGTCAAAGGGAACTGTTCTGTCACATGAAGTCACTCCAATGGAGGTTCTGGTCCGGAATAACACAAGCGAAGCAATCAAGTTGAATTTAAGTGTTACTTGCAGAGATGTAGCTGGACAGAACTGCGCTGAAGGAGCCGATGCCACTGTCCTCTGGGCTGGTAATATCCCTCTCCTTGAGTAATAAAACTTGCGTAACATAGATTTTTGCGGCCGTAATAGCTATGTGTATTGTATGATAATTGATTACACGTAGAAGGTGGCTTAGACATGGTCCGTGACTTGTTTTGTCAGGTGCTCTTTGTGGAATCTCAATGGAAGTTGCGCCGTTGCAAGAAGCAAGACACTGTTTCTCACTCTACTTCCTTGTTCCTGGAGAGTACACGATGGTAGCAGCAGCTGTAATTGAAGACGCTAACAATGTACTGAGAGCACGAGCACGAACTGCATCTCCAAACGAACCCATCTTTTGTCGTGGACCGCCTTTTCATGTCCGTGTTGCTGGAGGCGCACTGTGATCCCTTTTTGTCCTGCCAAATGTGTATTTGGGCATTCCACTCTTTGTTGAATTCACGAATATTAATTTTAAGTTTTGTTTTTAAGTAATGATGGGTTCTTATATAAGTGTTTGTTTCTGTGTATCTGTTGTTTTACTAGAAAGCATCTTACGACTATCATGCATATACTGTATGCTTTTTTTGAAATCTTACAGCGTCAATTCTCAGACCATTCTTCTCAATGAATTTTTTTTTTTTTTGTACTCTGCTCAGTATGATCAGATTTGAGTGGTGACGTGCAATAATAATACTACTCTCAAAACTAATTCCTGAGCCAAACTTAGTAGTTGCTACTGTTTAAGCTAAGTAGCGATTCGATTCAGGAAATCTATCTATGTTAATCCCATTTTCTAGGTATCACTTTCCCATACTATTTGATGATCCCTATTTTTTCATTATTACTCATTATTAGTATTGTTGTCATGAACAAAGTTTAAGTTTCCTGAGAAATATGTGTTGACTACAATTTGGAGCCAAAATATATGTGTTATACTAACGTATAAAATGTAAAATTCATTCTTGGAGCCAAAATTTTAAGTAATTTGTTTGAATTTTGTTTGGTGCCAAAAAACCAAAATGTAAGAGGCTATATATAGATAATCGACAAATAGATAAACTCACAACAAAATTTTATTAATGGCTTTAACTCAAAATATTGATCTAAACATACCTTAATGAAAGAGAGCAAGAGCTTTGTTTTGATTTAAATAAAACACCAACTAATTCTGATGATGATCTTGACAATCCATCTCATGATGATACAGAAGTTCCTTCTCAAACCGTAGCAGGTCATTTTTCATTTACTATAATTTTTATTTATTAATATGGTACTTTTATGTATTCCATAACTTACTATATAAAGTAATAAGAATGTTGTTTTTTGTTCTTTTGAATCTCAAGTTTGAGTAGAAATAATTTGTGTGTTTATACTTTGTTTCACAACCATAAACACGTTCAAATAGATTTATTTTTATCTTTACATTTTGTTCAATAGCCATTTGCATAATCATTTTATATTATGAATGAGTATATTTAATGCTTCGTACGTAGTGGTATTTTTATAGTCAAATTTATATTGTTATCCTTTAAATTTTAAGTACATTTGCTTAATCATATTACTGTAACAGGAAATTTGGAAACATCACAAACACTACAACAAAAAAACAGATTTGCAACGCCTTTTTTCGTTGCTAATTCGTTGTAA
>OVAX01000160.1:0-116917 GCA_900406405.1 Lepidium africanum
ATTAATTAGGCCCAAGTCCAAGTTTGGTTTACCCACTAGGAGGAAACACAAACCCAACAGTTTTACCATTAGATAACCTTATTAAATAATTAAAGAAATATCACTCATTACATAGCTAGTCAGAAAACTATATTTGGTAGATATAGGCCCAATTTTTTTTTTTTTTTGCCATTAGATAATCTTATTAAGCAATCGGAAAAATATCAGAAATTAACTAGTTAGAAAATTCGTACGTTCATGATGAAACTGCCATATATATGGTATATATTGCCCCAAAGTTTTTATATTTTTAATTGTTCTTCATACTAGTTTCTTTAATATAATTTAGGTAATCTAGTTCAATAAAATTACCATGATCACGAATACGCTCGGGACTAATGAAATATATTTCTTTGAGCCAGTTCGATGGGTTAATAAACTATTAGATTCCACTAATTCTAAAATCAGAAAAACTATGTGAATGCTTTTGAGGAATACTCAATCCTACGTTAGCACAATGAATATATTCCCAAATTCCAGCATTACCACTATATCACACCTCTTGGACTCCTCCTACTAATTTTTTTGTTAAAAAGAAACACATATTATTATTTATTTTCTTATAGAAAATTATTTAATATTTTAATTTATTTAAATTCAAAAATTAGATATAGAAAAATAGGACACTGAAATCTCTATATATTAAGCAAAAAATGACAAAAATAATTTTGAATGCAAAAATATATCTCATTTGATTTTATCTCTAAAAGTAACCCACAAGGGTAGTGAATTTATAGTTTTACCCTTAACGACCAACAAAAAACTTAAAAACGAAATTACCTTTATACCCGTGGCAAGTATTGCAGACTTCATCTAACGTCTCCTTATAGAGACTTCATTTGAAATCTTCTATTAACATGAGAAGACTTCATATGAAGTTTTCTTCTTAATTATATATATAATTTTAAATTAAAATAGTATTATTGTTATATGCTTATAATTTTGATTACAAAATCTAATTATAAACAAATATCAAGTATTAAAAATAAAAACTCGATAAAACATGATCAAATAAGATCAACAAAGATCAAACCACAAAGTTCATAAACAAACTATGTCATGGTTTAGGGTTTAGAGTAATAAGATATGATAAACATTGATATTTTGTAGATTTTTTATATGGAATGTAAAAATGGAATAAAAGAGTTAAATTGTGCATTTATTTAGAAATTAAAAGTTTTTGGTCTAACATTTGTGTATTATAGAGAAAAGGTTGCGTTGCGATCTAGAATTTAGGGTTTAGGGGTTACAGAAGACTTCACGTGAAGTCTTCTCCTTAATTACATATATATATATATATATAAATTAAATTGAAATAGTAATTAGTGTTATATGTTAATAATTTTGATTACAAAATCTAATAATAAACAAATATCAAGTATTAAAAATAAAAATTCGCTAAATATGGTCAAATAAGATCAAACCACAAAGCTTACAAACAAACTATGTCTTCAAGAGTGGAATAGTTTAGGGTTTTATGGTAATGGAATATGGTAATCAAGTGGAATTTGTAAATTTTATAAGATTGTGCATATATTTAAAAAGAGTAAGATTGTGCATATATTCAAAAGAGTAAAATTAAAATAGTATATTTAATAGAGTTCAAATTTCTGGTTTAAAATTTAGGGTTTAGGGTATAGTGGAGACTTCACTATAGGGTATAGTGAAGTCTCCAACAAAATCTAAAAATAGACTAAAATGAAATTTGATTTCACTATAAAATCAAAAAAATCATTATTAGGTTTAGAGTATTTAGGGTTTAAGAATCTACTGAACTAGAAGACTTCACCTGAATTCTACTGTATGAGAAGACTTCACTGAAGTCTATTGAATTAGAAGACTTCACATGAAGTCTACTGTATAGAAGACTTCATGTGAAGTCTTCTAATTCAAATCTGCAAAAATTTAAATTGAAATTAGGTTCTACAGTATGAGAAGACTCCACCTGAAGTCTACTGTATTAGAAGACTTCACATGAAGTCTTCTAAAATAAATCTGCGAAAATTTAAATTGAAATTGGGTTTGATGTTAACCAAAAATAACCAACGATTGGATCAAAAATTAGAATTAGGTTAAGGGTTAACCGAAATAAACCCAAAGACCTACATATAAATTCGAAAATCATTCTCCCTTCTCTAAACCCTAGCCACCTTTGTGACTTCTCCTCTCTCCCAACGTGACCTCTCACTTGCTCTGACAAGATCCGCCTATGCCTCCAACAGTAAGCCCTCTTCTCTCTTCTTCTCCTCTCATCTCTTCCTCTTCTTCTTCATCTCTTCTATTCTCTTGCTAATTCTCTCTTCATCTCCCCGCCCCTCTCTATTTGCAGGTTAACTGCCGATGAGAACAGCATCCACCACCGCCGCCTCCGATGGTTGGACTTTCTCAATGTGGTGTATAGCACGAAAAACCTTTCGATACAAGAAAGGGCCGTTCTCACATGAAAGAAGAGAATAAATCCTTTCTTCTCTTGGGGTGAATGGGGCCCTACGCCAAGATGTGAGGTGCAGGTGATGACGATCACCCTGGGGTATGCGCTAGCGCCCTTGACAGGCACTCCAGGACCCGCCAACGCTTATGAAACCCGGGTCGGGTGGTCCTCCATTCATCCGACCAGAGGTGTGATAATGAGGCCACCTTCACAACCTTCTCCCCTCTGTCTCTATATTGTAGTAAGGTAGGGCGGTTTGCTTGAGTTGCTCAACCGCCCCTTTCTTTTCAGTCGAGTGAAGTGAATTGCGCAAAAGTAGGATACTAAAAATTCGAGGGTCGTAGTTCTCGAACAAGTAATCGAAAAGATTTTGGAGCATCGTCTGGTTTAGGTATTGTCCCTCCAACGATAGTGGTACCAAGTACTTCTTGGCGAGCAATTTTTTTATTGTATATACAATATATATAAATCAAATAAATAAAAAAAATTCCTTTATTTTCTTGATTTATTTTGCAAAGATCTAACTCTAAAATATAAAATTCAAGTAAATAAGTAAAAAAAAGCTTTGTTATTGCGTCTATAACAGCCTCTGGTTTAGGTGGACAACCTGGCAAATATACATCTACATGAATTAGCTTATCAACTCCTCGAACAGTACTATAAGAATTGGTACTGAACATCTGAGGCAAATCTAACTCTCAGACGAGCTCGGACACGACGAGGCTCTCAATACGATTCGACCTTTTAACTAGCTGACGTGTCAAAAAAAAGAATATATAAAAAAAAAGATTGAAAAGCGAGAAAAACAATAAAAGAAAAAAGCTGGTTACAAAAACTTATTAGACACCATTGATCATGGTGTCTAATAAGTTATACCTACTATTGGATTTGAACCAATGACTCCTGCCGTATGAAAGCAATACTCTAANATGTCGTATGAAAGCAATACTCTAACCATGATCTTGTAGCACTTACCAATGAGGCCCTTTCAATTAGTATTACACAGAAGAAATCAATTATAGACACTAATACAATTATATCTGCTCTTCATAGACAAACTTGAGATTTGTGATCCCAGGTAAGATCGGTTCAGGATCATGGGATCCTTTTCTATCAGATAGGAAGGGTGTTGCACAAAATATACTTATAAGTAATTGCCCCATAGATCCTATATCTATGTATATGAAGAAGAAATCATGAAACGAAGGGGATTCTTAGTTTAATGGAAACTTTTTTTTAAGGAGTATTGCGAAAAAGGAGGTTTAGATTTTTTGAAATTGACATAAAACTTGGTCTCAAATTCTAGCTTAATTCTAATAAGTCTCATTATTATCATTGAAAATTAAAAATTTTGGAAAATACATTTGTAAATAGAATAGTTTTTTGATTCTGTTTACAAATATACAAATAGTCATTTTACTAGATGACTTAGGTCTATGTCAACTAAAAGAAACTCAAAAATAGTAGGGTTTTCCATGGGACGGAAAATGAAAACTATTAGCCCCACACGAAGTTTGTGAATAAGTGATTGTCTGATAATAAGACATGGAACGGAGCCACTACGAAGAAATTCTGGGGGTTACGAAGGAAACTTCAAGTTCATATTGGTCATGGGTTGAGAACGGGAATTGAACTCTATGAAATCTAATCTCCCGTTGTTCGTTTAGCTTTAACCATGTTAATTAATGGTCCCAAAATTTTGGTTGATAGAGAATCAAAGTAATTATTCTTATTACCGTCCCTCACAAAAAAAGGTGTCATCCGATATGAATTTCCGAATGTCGTTGGAACTAACTAAAAGATCAACATTAGTGGAATAACTAGAATACTCACCCCAACCATAAAAGTTTTTATCCATATCATATATATATATATAAAAGAGAAAATTTGAATCTAGTTTCTATCGTTTTGGCGAGCTTTCTTCGCCTTCCACCTAAGCTGCGCAGGAAAAGCCCAAAGCCAATCCCAGGGAACAGTGAAGCTTCATAGGGTCTTTCTGTCCAGGTGCAGGTAGTCCGCATCTTCACAGACATGTCTATGCACTTAGAAATGGAGAGTAAATTGAAGAAATGACCTTAAAATTTTGTGCTATGACTCTCTTAAGCAAAGAGTGGAGAAGCCCCCGGTCGAGATGTAGTAAGTAGGTCTCCAATACTGGGAGACTGAGTTTTATCAATTCTTTGATAATTCTGAACTTTAGTATTAATATTTTTTTTAATCTTGGTATCAACCCACATTTTTGCATTCAGCTCTTGGATGACATGATGAGATTCATCATTGTTTTTCCTTGTAGTCCGATCATAATCCTAGCCATGACTCCCATTGCTTTGTGCGAGATTCTCTACCAAAGTATAAGTATCGGCTTCCTATTTCTTTATTTTCCTATCGCCTGGAAGGGACAAAAGAAACATCTTGTTCTTGAGTTTTGAGACTACGAATTTCGAAACTCCTGATGTGCTTGTTTTTTGTTCTATAGGTTGGAGAAATTATTTTGTGTATCCAGAAGGAGGTACCTCCTGGTTAGAATCTTTAAGGGGTCCTAACGGTTTGGACTTGAGTAGGTTGAAAAAAGACAGGAGAGGTCCATTTGATATCCAAAAACTACTCAGCAACAGTAATATTATTTAATCACTTATGATTTTTTCATTTGAATATATATTTCTTTTCAAAGATTTCTGAAGAATTATACTAATTCGAGTCTATTTAGGTTTAAAATCGCGTTCCTTTTTATTGTCCCTTATTCGTTTATCAGAGGTAGTAGCTCACCTGCTTCTCTTTCTCAAGTGAGACAAAGGCATTCAAGATGGACTGCTAAAAGACAGATCTTACCTTTACTTTACATCGAATTTATTCTTTCAGAACCTTTATCATCTTGCCTAGCAGGCAAAGATTTTACTCCGCGAAAAAGATGATTCATTCGGATCAACATGAAAGCCCAACTACATTGCATTGCCAGAGTTCATGTTATATATTGGAAAGAGGTTTACCTCTTTGCTTCTATGGTATAACAGCTACTTCTTCTGCTTCTTTGGTTGTTGCCGCCTAATTAGCTATGATCAATTAAAATCTCTACAGAGAAGAAAACTGTGCCCATATCTATAAGTAGCGCTTTGTCCTTTCTATATAAGCTGCACTACGCTGAATGAGAAAGATTTCCTGCTCCCATCTATTTTTTGTGGGGCATCCCTGTTCCCAGTGAGTGTTCATGGAGTTGGAGGAAATCATTGAACTTGAGGGACACCTTTCATCTGGTCGGTAATGGGAAAAGTACTTTTCATCCTCTCTTGCCAATTCTTTCTTCTTCTCCTTGCCTTTCTATCTATTTGCAGGTTAACCGCCAACGAAAATAACCTCCACCGACGAGAACAGCCATCACCGCCTTCGATGGTAAGCCATATTCTCTATTCTTCTCCTCTCATCGCTTCCTCTTCTTCATCTCTTCTCCTCTCTTTCTAACTCTCTCTCTTCTTCTCCTCTCATCTCTCTCTGTTTGCAAGTCAACCGCCGACGAGAACTTCACCACTGGTGCCGCCTCCACCGTTCAGGCGAGATTCTGGCGTCAACTCCCTCTCTATCGGTGGCGGATCTGAAGGTATTCTTAGATCTTATAGATTTTAGATCTTATATATTTTTGTTACTTAGACCCTATATTCTAACGCTTATGAATCTTATGTGTTTGCATGTTCTACTGTCACCAGATTTTAGGTCCTTCCTCCACCGGTCAATGGCCACCACTTCTTCTCCGGCAGCGGAGATGTCCCAAGAAGGTTGTATTTTTATTTTATTTTTTAATTACTTCTTAAAATATTTTTATTATAACTTAAATTATTTGAAGTTTGAATCTTTTTGAATTTGTTAAAAAGTTTGAATCTTTTTAAATTTTCAAAAGTTTGCATCGATTTTGAATTTTTTTGCATAATTTCTCAAAAAAGTTTGAAGAACCGTGAAATAGCTTGTATTGTTTTGTATTTTTAGTGTAAAATACTGAAGAAGTCGTCTGGTGGAGACTTCTGGTGAAGACTTCTAGTGGAGTCTTATGATGGAGACTTCTTCTGGAGTCTTCTAGTGGAGTCTTCTGGTGGAGTCTTTTGGTGGAGTCTTCTAAGGAGTCTTCTAAGGAGTTTTCTATGGAGTCTTCTGGTGGAGACTTCTGGAGGAGACTTCTACGAAAGGAGACTTCTGAAAGAGACTTCTAAGGAGATTTCTACAGAAGGAGACTTATGAAGGAGTTACGTCTAATGGGACTTCTAAGGAGACTTCTAAAGAGACTTCTAAGGATACTTCTAAGGAGACATCTAAGGAGACATCTAAGGAGACTTCTAAGGATACTTCTAAGGAGACTTCTAAAGAGACTTCTAAGGAGACTTCTATGGAGACTCTTGAAGGAGACTTATAGAGGAGACTTCTAAGGAGATTTCTAGAGGTGACTTCTTCAGGAGACTTGTTCTCTGATTGTTTTTCCGATAAAGTTCTTGATCTAAGTTTCTTTCTTTGATGTTTGCAGGTACCCAAGTAGAAAGGCCAATATTTCCACGTAGGCTTTTCACTAAATGTTGTGAACCTCAGCCAACAAAGAATATCAAGTATTTTAGTGGAGACTTCAGGCTTATTAATGCGCTGATAGACACTCTTCCAGAAGATGAATGGCTGGAGTTATATAATTCAAGGCTTGGTGTGTTTTTGAAGTTCCATGAGATGGAGTTTGGTTGGGCTTCAAGACTTGTGCATCATTTACTCACATTTCAGCTGCAGTGTAGGAAGCCTTGTGAGCTTTGGTTTCTGATTGGTGTGAATCCAATCAGATCCTCGCTTATTGAGTTTGAGTTTCTAACTGGGCTGAATTGTGCATAGAAATGAAGAGAGAATGAGAGATAATGTGGTTGAAAATTGTTTACAAGCAATTATAGCTTGAAAATAAGTAGATCCATAAGCATTTAAAGGTTTGATTTTGGTTGGTAATGCTTGTTGGTAGAATTGAAGAAGATGACATTTTATTAAATATTTGAGGTTATATATGTATTTTGGTAATTTTAGATTGGGATGAGATTTTTTCTATAAAAAAAAAAGTAATGGTATTTTCGAAGATATATAAAGCAATAAGGGTATTTTTGAAGGAATTTTAGAGGAAAAAATTTATGGGTTACTTTTTTGCTATTGACTTAAGTCAATGAGTTATTTTTTGAAAGTAACCCATAAATTCATAGTGTTAGGATCATGATTATCAGTTCATAGTAGTATTAATTTTTATATAAACTCATATTTGTTATTTTATCGTAGAAATTAAATAGTATTAATTTATGATATTTTTTAATTGGTAAAATTGAAAATAAATTGAGACAATTTTAAATTAATCTTTTGATTTTAATATATTTAATAGTATTAGATTGACATTTTAATATTTACAAAAACTTTGTTTGACCATACATTACAAATACTGTAAATAATACACTTATACACATGATATAGATAAATTCAAATTCATTTACACACATAATATACCTAAATTCAAATTTATGATTAATAACCTTAATTTTCTTATTTTAACAGCATATAAGACTTTCAAAGTAAAAAAGATACATATTCAAAATATGAAAATTTAAAGAAAATTTTGGCTAAAATACATGTTGTAGTATTACATTATAATTTGAAAATACAAAATAACTACTGTGTTATGGAGATGAACTCTATGAAAAAATTTATATATTAATATATCAACTCATATATATAGGTTTATTTAGATGATTATTACTTTATAATATTAGCGGGATTATATACTTAATTACTTACAAAAAAGATTTTTTAAAAGTTGTTGTTTGATTATGTTATCAAATTTTTCGTTAATTTTAACACCCACCCGATTTGGAATGAGAAAATTTTATTATTTTATAGTATTTTTTAATTTATAAAGTATTAAATTATAGAAATTTTATTGTATATCAAATACATTTAAATTTTATTGTATATCAAAGCTTAATGAGATTTTAAATACATGCTATATTGTGGAAAAACATAATTTATCAACCACATTAAAATTCAATTTAATAACTTCAAAAAGTTCTAATTAATTTGAACTTAATTACTGGATCATTGTATATTTGGATCGGATTAGCTGGCTACAGTGTGTTTACTTTTCGTTATTGATATCTCTAAATTGATTAGGTAAGTTAACTGTTGTGGACAATTATACCACCCAGAGAACACAAAATGTAACTAGGTAATTAATCAGTGTACATGTACAAACATAAGTTTTAAATGCTTATCAATATTCAATATTATATATAATTGTATCTAAGAAGAGACTTTATAAAATGGACTATGAAAGATTGTTATTAAAATATTTAATATTAAAACATTTTTTTTCATTAAACTTGAATTGTTCATAGAAAGAGTCACTCAATCTATTTATTTTCTTGGTTATCAAACATAGGTAACTCGTAACAAATCTAGATAACTTGGTAACAAATATGAAGAATATGTTTGAAATTATTGGTGCACTCAAACTAGTTTAAATCTACCAAAATCGAGCTTAACATCTTGCAAATCTTTTGAAATCAAAGAAGATTATAGATCTAGTGAACGATTCTTAGATCTTTAATTTGAGAATTGAAGAAACTTCAAGAACTTATATGAAATCGTGGAAGAAAGTAATAAACATACCTTAGAAATCATATATACTAAGAAATCATCGAAGAAACAAGAAATTGATGAGAAATCATCAAGTCCTTATGAAATCACAAAAATCAACTAAAAAAAAAGATCCGAATTTTTGTGTTGTGGTCTTTACAAAATTATATATGTTTATATTTATCATAAAATATTTGCGTGATGAATTATCTAATTGATTATATAATCATTTTTTCTTTACAGTAATGTCTTTCCAACATAACTAAAATCCATATCAACCATTTTTGAACTATCATTATACTGTTTTATTTTAGTTTTGTGCTCTTTGAATAAAACTAACTTTTTTATAAATAAAAATTTAAAACTATAAATTATACTACACAAATTTATACTAACCTCATCGTCCACCAAAACTATCTGAATTGATTTAAATGAGATAGATAGTCTTATTATTGTACAAATTTTGTATAAGTCTAAAACTGGATTTCTAAAACTGGATTTGACTCTTTGATAAAAGCAAATGGAGTAGTTAAATTTTTTAACTACTCAACACATAACAAAGCGAAAACGGATAAATGTTACTATGTGAAAGGAGAAAAATTATAAATTTAAGTACTGTTTGTGGAGGAATGAAAAGTTTTGATGGATTGAAATGTAACATTACTTTCTTCGTATAGAAAGAAAATATAATATTTGAAGAAGTAATTATTAAAAGTTATAGCTTTCACAACATTCAATTATTTTCATATTATAGAAATTAAATAAATGAAAATATTATTAAATTAAAACAAAATTACTTTATTTCTGTTATTTGGATAATTTAGAACTTAAGAGAGAATTATAAATATATTAAGTCAAAAATGAATTAAATTAAAATAAATGTAAAATAACCACACATTTTTTTAATTTGTTTTGAAAATATATATATATATATGTAATTCTAAGTAATATTTCAGGCATTTTACATAATGAAGCGATTATTAATAAAATTAATATTTAAAATTTTTTATTTAATATTTAAATTTAATAGTTATCGACCTAGAGTAACAAGTATTATATAATCTTAATAATTTGAAGATAAACACTTTAAATTTTGTATAGATATAAATGAAAACATCTCATAAAATAATAAGTTTTTTAAAAACGTCATTTAATTTGAAATAAATTGCCGTGAGAGTAGCGTCTGAGAAATTTTTATATGAGGAAGATGCAAGGACGAATATCACTAACCATGCCGCTGATCCCAATTCTGCATGAAGTCTACTAAGGTGTCACCCACCTTTTTATGAAATTTAGTTTTTTCCACCAAGACATAAATTAGATGCATCCCTTCTAGGATTTGCCTCCACGTTCAAGGGTGGAGTCGTAAACCCTTAAACGCTCATTTAGTTCTATTAAATAACTTCTTTGCATGAATATCCTATTAAATGAAAATGTGAAGTCATCCAATTGGTGGTGTATCTCAAGTATCGATGGTGCGTTGTACAACAGCACCTCCTAAACAGTGGAGGTTACAAAAGAAAGGAAAAATGCAGTGTGGTGGTAATAGTCATATATACGGTAAAACCTCCATAAATTAATACTCGATAAATTAATAACCTCTATAAAATAATAAAATTTTCTGGTCTCAAGTCATGCCAGTGTAAAATTTGATCAAATTTAATAAATTAATAAGATAATAATTATTTGAAACTCCTATGTAAAAATATAGTCCTAATAATATCATAAATTAGTAATCATCTAAATTTACATATATATATATATATAAGTTGATATATTAAAGTACGAATTTTTTTCTTAGAGGTCCACTCTATAAAACAGTTGTTGTGTTCTATTTTCAAAGTATAATGTTGTAGTATAACATGTCATAAAAAATAACTAACATTTCCTTAAGTTTTCAAATTTTTAATACGTATCATTTTCATTGTAATGTATCATAGGCTGTTAAAATAAAATAGTTGAAATCATTAATCATAAATTATAAAATTTATAACTTTTAAAAGCTTAATCTAAAAATGGTCTCAATTTATCATTTAAAAATAAGTTTAACATTTAAAAATACTATAAATTAATTATATTAATTTATGGATAAATTAATACCTCTCTAAATTAATAATTTTTCAAAGTCTCAATATTATTAATTTATAAAGGTTTACTATATATATATATATATAGTTATTGAAATTACATGACAGATCACACTTTACAAGATGTTTTTATTTTGATACAAAATTTTTGAGAATTTCACAATTATAGATTTCCAAAACTATTTTAATAAAATTATGTATATGTTTTATATTTATCAGAAAATACTTTTCATGTTGAATTATCTATAGAATCATTTATTTCTTACAAAAAAAAATCAAAATTATCTTATCATAGAATATTCTTTTCCTTAACCAAATCCAATAAATTCATTGTATAAAAAATAAATACAGTTGCAAAATTCCTGGCATAGTAATGAAGACCAAGTTATAGAAAATGATACATAATTACAATATTTTTGCCAAGAAGATTTTCCCGAAAAAGCAAAAAATATTTTTTTATAAAAAATTGTATTTTCTAATTAGAAAGTTGGTTATTTTTATATTTGATTTTCTTTTTCTCCCTAAATTCGGAATTTCAAAACAGTGTGTTTCACTCAGTCCATTCCCCCGCTCCTCTACGCTCTCTTCACCTACACATCTTTCAACAGTCTCTCTGGAGCGTTCTCATTTTCCCTTGAGCTTCATTGAGCCGTCATTGCAGTTCTCTTCAATTTTTATAAACCAATTTTTTGAGAAAGGTATCATCACGTCTCGTTTGCACACCATTTTATGTTTGATTATTTGTTCTATGGATTTTTCCGTCTCAGTTACCGGATTCGTAGCTTGTAGCGCTTCTTATTGATTGATCGGACCTGATCATAGTTTGGGCTTAAGGTTGATCGATCTCTGTAGCGATTTTTTTTTTTTGTCTTGTATTTAGATAATTCCTCGTTGTTGTTTCCGCTTGCAATTGGCTTCTGCGTATTTGTTCTTCAAGCATGGCTAGTCTCCGTGTATTGTAAATATTGAGATTGTTCCCCTTTGTTTTATTGGATTATTTGATGAAAAGTTTGTGTGTACTCTTTGGGTCCTTGTTTGTTAAAGTAATCGGTCTTCTTAAGGATTTTGCTAAGGTCATGTGAAGAACAATGCTTAATTTGATTTCGAATGATGGGTTGCTTGTTTAGGCTGAGTATAATAGAATCGTTTCAATTTTCATTATATGCTTGTTTTTTTTTCCTGAAACTTATGCTACGTTTGAACACGGATTGATCTTCTTGATGCCGGAGGTAATATGGGATAGACAATGATTATGAATCTTTGTTCTGCAGGCTTGGCTAAACAACTGGCCTTTTTTTCCGACTAGATAATGTATTGCTCTTCTTCGTTGCATCCAAATGAAAACAATGAAAACATCTCTACATCAGATATTCAGGAAGCTTTTGTACGAATAACGAGATCACAAGCTAAAAAAGCTTTGGGAGGAGTATTAATACCTCCAATTAAACCCTCTTTTAAACAGGTAATGAAACATGTTCTTACAGGAAGTCATAAACGAATTGAACCAGATGATGCCAGAATAATTAATCTTCTTGCCTCTGATTCATCAGCAAAAGAGACGTGCAGTACTTAAGGATGTGAGTAATACCTGTGCAGATAATTATTTAGAACTCATAAATGGAGGCAACATCAAGGTAAAGATCTCAGATGATATGTTTTCATTTCCTTGGTTAGTGTATTTGTTCATAGCCTTCAAACTTCCCCTTTGGGCTTCTTATTATCTGACATCACGGTGCAGGCTAACAGAAAATGTCTAAAAGAGCCTGATAAAACAGCAAAGGAAGGGGCTAGTGTTGCCATGGACATTCTGGTAGATCTGCATACAGAAAAATTAAAATTAGCAGACGATTTGTCCAAGTGCAAGATGACTGAATCCCAAGATTCCATTTTTTCAAACTCCAAAGATGAAGAAATTACTGACCAACGTAAGAACTGCAGTGTTAGTGAATGGAATGATAGTATCCATTCTCCTCAATTCTGAGGTCTTGTTGACTTCTTGCCAACTTTTACTCTAGCATCGGACTCCAAAATGCAGAAATTTTAGTAGTTATTCCTTTAGGTTATGCTATCAAGGGTTGAAAAAAGTGAAGTCTATTTCAAAATGTAGGCTTTTAAAACTTACTCAAGGTATACATCTTTTACTGGCTTGTGCAGAAGAAGATGGATCTGGTGTCATGGCAATTTTTCAAGTTGTAGATATTGATTCCAACGTCAAAGATCCCCAGTGTTGCAGCTTGTATGCTGCTGATATATACGAGAACATACATGTTGCAGAGGTATTGAATTACATGATCCAAAAATTTAATTTACATTTTTCCACAACAATATAATAACTTCATATAAAGTTGGAGTTATAACCCTTCTTTTCTTGCAGCTTAACCAACGACCCTTGGCTAATTATATGGACATGGTGCAGCGAGATATCGACCCATACATGAGAAAGATTCTGATTGACTGGCTTGTAGAGGTTAGTTTCCTCCGAACTTAGCACACACACACACACACATATATATATATATATATATATCTTATCATGTTTCGTAACTGAAAAGGATACTGAACATTTCTATGTGCAGCTTACTTTGAGATGTTTAAGTACAAACTGAGAATATTTTTCCAACCACTTTGAGTTAAATTCTTCACTGTGCATTAATCCTTCAGGTTTCTGAAGACTACAAGCTTGTTCCAGATACGCTTTACCTTACAGTGAATCTTGTTGACCGGTTTCTGTCCAACAGTTGCATCGAAAGACAGAGACTTCAGCTCCTTGGTGTCACTTGCATGCTTATCGCTTCGTAAGTCCCTGCATTTTTCTCTTTATATGTGTCAATTTTTAAGTTATAGTAAGTGATTCTATTGAATAGCACTTTTATCACTAGGAACGTGAACATGACACCTATGTATACTTTGTTAAGTAGAGAAACACTAAGGCCTTTTCATCCTTCTACCTTTTGTTGAGCCATGTAGAAAATACGAAGAGTTTTGCGCACCACGGGTGGAGGAGTTTTGCTTCATTACGGCCAATACATACACAAAACAAGAAGTAATTAACATTCAAGTTACATATATCTTGGTGTCTTCAATGTGTACAAATTCTTCATTATAATTAACAAACTAGAAACTGTGTTTCAGGTGCTGGACATGGAGATTCAAGTTCTAAATTTTGTGCACTTTAAATTATCGGTTCCTACCACCAAAACATTTCTGAGGTAAACACTAAAGGGTAGTAGAACTATGAGTCATCGCATCTTCCCAATCTACATGAGTTATAAAATAACAGCATTCATATTCATCATATCTCAACCCTATGTTTTTCAGGCGGTTTATCAAAGCAGCTCAAGATTCTTATAAGGTTTTAGAGAATGATCCATGCGCTGTTTGATTCAATTCTCACTAGTACAATAGTGTCTGATCTTGTACCTTCTTCCCTACAAATATCATACAGGTGCCTCTCATTGAACTTGAGTTTTTAGCAAACTATCTCGCCGAACTGACACTCGTGGAATATACTTTCCTAAGGGTCCTACCATCACTTATCGCTGCTTCAGCTGTTTTCCTAGCCAGATGGACACTCGACCAAACTGTCCATCCTTGGGTCAGCTCATGTTTCTTAATTTATTAATACGTGTATTATGTTTGCCTCTCTTTTTCCGGGTGATAAACGAATTCTATTGGTTACAGAACCCTACTCTGCAGCACTACACCAGATATGAGGTAGCCGAGCTGAAAAATACAGTTCTCGCGCTGGAGAATTTGCAGCTCAATACCAGTGGCTGTACCCTCGCTGCTACCCGTGAGAAATACAACCAACCAAAGGTACATTACTCTAGAAAAGACCGTTATGACAAACTGGTGATTTTTGGTAATTGAACTGGTTCTAATTCTGCATGACTTTGATAGTTTAAGAGCGTGGCAAAGCTTACATCTCCCAAGCGAGTCATATCATTTTTCTCAAGATGACACCGAACTAGGTGATCAAATCCCTATATCCAGACATTGGATCTTATAGTCTTTTTGATCACTGATCTCCCAGCATTTATTTCTCTGCCAGTTTTGTCCGTCTATTATTATGTATGTAGCAATTTTGTGGCGCCTTTGATATAAGGCCATTATTTGCCACACCCTATAATAATTGTTATGGAATAATAGAATCCCATTGCTACAACTATCCACCATCCGGCGGGAGTTTGTACCTAAGAGCTCTTGGAAAACGAATAGAAGCAGAAGTAATAATAATATATTATTCATGAATCATGGCTGGATTGTAACATTGTTTATTCTCATTTCACAATGGCCAATATTCATATGGGGAAGTTTCCATCTACAACTAACATCTTCCGTGTAACACTTACTAAGTTACTATCTTGTTTTTTCCAATTTCAACTAGACTAACAGAGAATCCTTACCAAGATATTAACACTCAAGTCTGTATCATGAACTATTAGTTTACCCCTCTTAGCCTTTGAGAAGAGAAGAGAAAAAAAGGATTTTGACTGCTGAAAAAAAGTAGAGTACACAAAATAAACAACTCACAGTACTCAGGATACATGAGTGTCAATAACACGGTGAAGTGTCATTCTCCTATCACGGCCTTTGCAGCAAAAGGCAAGACAGCAAGCCATCCCAATCATTCACAACTCACTTCAGCTTAGATTTTGAAGAGCTCATTAGAGGCTTAGCAATAGGACGAGCAGGGGCTGCCCTTGTGGCTTTCTTCAAGTCATACTTTATAATAGAGAGAGCGCAGATAATCGCAAGCACCATGGTCGGGTACACGTAAACGGTTTTGGCTGGGTCAGTATTTACTGGCTTCCCTAAGATTCCTTCTTTAACAAGACCCCAAACTAGTAGCAATGACCCAAACATGCTCATTCTACCGGGTTTTAGCAGACTCACAAGCGCTCCAGCTACAGAAAAGTAGCTCCCTGCAAGAACCTGGAAAAATATAAATCACTTATGAGACGGATAGTGTGGAGAGCCAGAACAGATCAATCTTAGTAACTGGTTGCTACATAAAGGAAACCAAAGAATAGAGGGCTTCTGAAACGAGATGATCAGAATGTGAGAATGAACTTTTTCAAGAAATCTCAGGATGGATAAATCGAACCTCAAGGCGTTGAAGATCGGTCACTGCAGATGCTTCTGTCACATTGGTGAGATTGTAAATATCTAACAAATTTTCCCACTTTGGAAATGTCGTGTTCGTGGCAAGACCATTGACAATAGCACCAGGGAATAGGAGAGCCTTTACGACCGGAAGAGGAAAGATCTCACTAGAAATCAACTGAGACGATGTCACATGGATCGGGGATGAACACATACCAGATCTACAGGGAACCCTGATTTAAGATTACGATTCAAGTCAGATCAACCTGAGGGACAACCAAGTAATGATCCATAGGACGAAGAGTTTGATCTACAGATCAACTTCAATATCAAATCAATAAGAGCCTCTTTAAAATGTCAAATTTATTAATTTATCTCTTAATTCAACTCGATTAAGCACTGAAACTAGCTTACAGTTTCTTAATCTAGCAAGAGTCTTGGAAGAAGTTGATACATACTAAAACAAACTACATAAAATTGCGGGAACTTGAAACTGCATCGGGAATTATGATATCATCAAACTACCCACGAAAGAGACCTAATTCAGCGTCTTTAAAATGTACGAATCATATTGGCATCTCTCGTTAGTCGATGAAATCTAGGGTTCGAATTACGCAGGTGAGAGTTCTGGTTTTTGTATGAATTTACCTGAAGAGAGGGATCTGGAATATGATCAAGAAGAAATACACCCATGGAGCTATTGAAGTCCATTTCTTATACCATCCCTTTGATTGAACTGGATTCGCCATTACCAATTCGGGAAAGAAAATAATCTAGAGAGAGATCGGTTTCTTCCGTAGAGAGAGACAGAGTGGACCCGTTGTAAACAGACAATAACGACGAAGAACATAATAAATAATAAATAGTTTATAAAACGACACGCTCTGCTACACTGAAAATACAAACAGCATGATGTTTATAATTTGGAGGGGGTAACGACGTCGTTTAAAATATTCGATATAGTTTCTCGCTCAGCTGAAAACAGCAAAGAGTTTTGATTTGATAAAAGCTATGGCGGTTGCTCTATCTTCCTCCAGCGTCGTCGTCTCTAATCGTCATCCTCCTTCATTTTCTTCGTCTTCAGGTTTATCCGTCAACAGATTTCTGACTTGGAAGTGGAACGCTATTCCTTGTGGTCTATCTCTTTCGATTCACAGACATCCTCGGTCTGTATTTGTTTTTGCTCGTGGGAAGAACCGAAAAGGATTCGCGACTTCGTCTTCTTCATCGTCTCCGAAGAAAAGCAAAAAGGTAAGAAATAACCACGCAACTCATGCTCATTTGCTTGATTTTACGTCCTGAGATATGAGATTGGTAGCAGTTGCTTTCGCCGGTTATTCTGGAATTTTGATTTACTAAGTGAGCTAATATCAATTTGAACCTCCTTTTGATATCGTATCAGCCTAAGGTTTCATTACTGTTAACAGAAAAGTTTCAAGGGAGAGGATAATGGAGATGGTGAGGAGGAGGATGATCCATTTGAGGCACTATTTAATCTACTGGAAGAAGATTTGAAGAATGATAAATCTTCAATAGATGATGAGGAGATAAGTGAGGAAGACCTAGATGCTTTAGCGGAGGAGTTAGCACTAGCATTGGGTGGTGGTGATGATGTTGATGGCATCGACTTGTTTGGTTCAGCCACGGGTGATGTTGATGTTGTTGATGATGAAGAAGATGATGATGATGATGACAGCGAAGAAGATGAAAGACCGACTAAGCTAAAGAATTGGCAGCTTAGAAGATTGGCTTATGCATTAAAAGCTGGGCGTCGTAAAACTAGTGTAAGTTTCAATTCTGTTTAAAGGGTAGATGTTGGATACAATCTTTAGATCATTTTAGCTTATATATTCTTGGGCTACAGTCTACTTTGCGGATATTGTTTCAAAATTTGACAAGAGGTGACAAAGAATGAGTAAGTTCTCTTGAGTTTTTCAAATGCATCATTGTTAAAGGATGGTTTTGTTGTAATCTGCAGATAAAAAATCTTGCAGCTGAGGTTTGTCTTGACAGGGCTTATGTTCTTGAATTGCTTCGTGACCCGCCTCCGAAACTACTAATGCTAAGTGCCACACTACCAGATGAAAAACCGCCAGTAGCAGCGCCTGAAAACTCCTCACCTGATCCAATTCCTGTGGAATCTACATCCGCCGAAGGTGTTGTGGTCGAACCTGAAGAAAAAGTAAAAGATGAAGCAGTCCATGTGATGCAACAGACATGGGCTTCTAAGAAAAGGGTGAAGAAAGCTCACATTGAAACACTAGAAAAAGTTTACAGAAGATCAAAACGACCCACTGTAAGGACTTTCACTTATAGATGTGAATAAATTTTATGTTAGTTGAATTCTCTATCTTACATAGATTTTATGGACCTTTTTTGCATGCTTTGTATAGAATGCTGTGGTTAGCAGCATTGTTCAAGTGACCAATCTTCCAAGGAAGCGAGTACTGAAGTGGTTTGAAGATAAAAGAGCAGAAGACGGAGTTCCAGACAAGCGAGTTCCATATCAAGCTCCGGTGTGATTTAGTGTTTACATTGGGATAGGCAATGATTTTTGCTTTCTGAATTCTAAGACACTCATCGACATAGTCGTAAAGGACTTTCGTTTAGGTAATACGAGGTGTGTTTATATTATAGTAGAGTCTATTGAATGGTGTGTCTGGATATGTTAGCTAAGCAATTGTATCCTAAAGGACCTAAACGATGTTTTCAAGCCGTCTTTGTGTAAATCTTCTATGATTTACCAAACATAAACACATCAGAACATAAGCGAAGTTTCTTATGAATAGACGTACATTTGGATCCATGGTTTATGATCCAAATTTTGGAATTGGTCTTTTCACAATTAACCTTGTATTGCTTAAGGTTTTTGTTGATGGGATGCATAAAGTTTTTATGTAATTCTATAAACGGGGTTTCATAGGACCATAACATTCTATTTGTATCTACACATTCAAATTTCATAACGCTTATAGAACATTAACTCCTTTAAATAATGACCTTAACAGATTGATTATACATAGCTGACCCCAAATGAATTCTTACAATCTTTCATTGGGTTACATTCACATATGTATTCTGAAAATGTAGTAGACGTTATGAGCTTAAGATTGTCATTATACAATGGGGCGTAAACAATCTCATCCATTGACTTAAACAACATAAGATCATATCAGTCTTTGTTATAAGAAAAACAACTAAACTTTCCATAATTATTGAAATAAATATAGTCAAATAAGATCAATTACAAAAAGTGTGGCATGAAAATCACATGAAAAGTGATTTATACATGTCAATTTTCAACTGGTCTTATCTTATTGAGATCTTTTAACTTTTTTGTATAAATAGAGTAAACTGAATACTTTACTTCTGATCTGAAAATGAAATGTGCATAAATGTGCAACAAAGACAACTAAAACATAAAACCCAAAACCAATTGAAAAATCTCACTAAACACATGTCCTCAAACATTGAAACACTCGTTCGAGCAATATGCTCATGGAAAACATTTTGTGGAATTTCTTTCATAAGAGGACTTCCCATGAAATATGGAATTCTCTCCATTTTGCACTTTCTCCTGAACAACGAGGAACTTAATCTCATAAACTTGGAATTTTTTGTGCTTTTATTTTTGTTAGAGTACAAACTTGAGCATACATCAGATTTCCTATTGCTGACGCATAAAGAAACTTTTGCATCTCCTTAATTTCTATCTTTTCTCTAGGGCATTGATTGAGACAAAATCAGTCTCCCTTAATGATTGGGTATCTCCTGGTTTGCAATTATGCATGCTAAATCTCTTTAGTACTTTATCGATATATGCCCTTCGTGATAATTCTAAAATATCTTGAGTTCAGTCTCGATAAATTGGATTCCTAATACAAAAGAAGCTTCACCAAGATCTTTCATCTCAATTTTTTCCTTAAGAAATTTTTTGGTTTCATGAAACATGCGTATATCGTTAATGGCCAGTAGTATTTCATCAACATAAAATACCAGGAAAATGCACTTACTTGAAACTTTGATATACATAATCTCTTGCCAAATTATACCTCAAAACCAAAAGAGGTGATTACCTCATGAAACTTTTGGTACCATTGACGAGAAGCTTATTTAAGCTCATAAATGGATTTATTTAACATGCATATCATCTTCTTTGAATCACCTATTACAAAGTTTTTTTGGTTGCTCCATATTAACTGCCTCATCAATGTTTCCATTGAGAAACGATGTCTTGACATCTACCTAATGAAGTTCTAAGTCATAATGTGCAACAAGGGTCATGATTATCCTAAAAAAATCATTTAATGAAATTGGAGAAAAAATTTCTTTATAGTTAATCCTTTCTTTTTGAGTTATACCTTAAGCTACTAAACGATCCTTATACCTTTCCACATTACCACTTGAGTCTACTTTGGTTTAAAATATCCATTTGCAACCAATGGGTTTCTTTCCTTATGGAAATTGGACAATGTCCCAAACGTTATTGTCTAGCATTATCTGATACTCTTCTTCACTAGCTTTGACAAACTCATCTGAATTAGAATTACCCATGGCCTCACGGAAGTTGATGGGATCATCTTCCAATTGGGTTTGATTTTTCTTTTGTTCCATAAGAAATAATATGTAATAATCTGAAATAGTACTTCCTTGTTATGGTCTTTTAGAAATGAACTTAGTTGAAGTACTCATAAACACTTGGTTGTTAGATTTAGTAGCAAGTACTAACATCAGTGTTAACTATATGAACTTATCTTGTTATTCTTCTCTCCTCTGACAGATGACATTGCCGGTAATGACAATGGTCGATGCTCTCTCTATTGAGGATGAAGCCACCTTCGATGTCTCTACCTTCAACCATCTCCGCTAGAGCAAAGTCCGTTGTTGTCCCCTCTGTTTGATGCCTTGTCTTCTCTCATCTCCCATATGTTCTCCATTAACTCTCATGTTCAAGTTTTCCGGTTGATTATTCACCAGCGAGCCTTATGCTTTCGGCTCAGTTGTAAGCTGTCTCATCCTCCATGTTCCAGTTCACGAGAATTGCTTGTCTGGTTGGACAAAAATCGAGTGTCAAGGCTCTCATCCTTCCGGGCGAGTCTGCAATAGTTCTTCAATTCTCAGGCGTGACTACGACGATGAAAGCATCATGTACGGCACCGCCAAACTTAAGAGGTTCAAAGCTGCAACTGGATTATTTGGGTTTCCTTAGGTCCATGGTTTAGGCTTGGTATTGGACCCTTTTGGGCTCTAAATTTAATAAGGTGTTCCATAAATTTCTTTTTAATATGTCTAATGGGCTTGACTGTTGAGGCCCAAATCTCTCCTATGGGCCTTGGACTGAAATTTTATGGAAATCTATTAGTTTTAAGACTTATCTTAAGACTAATTTGTTTAAAACGAATTTAGACCTTATCGCCTCCTCTCTCTTGAAGAGTAGCGTTCACCCCCAATACTCTATCATGGAAGAAGTGTTTTCAAAGCTCCAAAATTCATATTTTAAAGAGCCACCTTGATTGTTGACAGTCCCATGTGACGACAAAACTCAGATTAGTTTGAATCTGCTTTAGATTAAAGAATGCAAGTCTAACATCTATCCAAGTTTCCTGGTATGTTTTGAGTTTCTCCACCCGGATGTTTTTAATCTATGTATTTCGTTTAGTTGTTCAATCTATGAATCGGTTTTTCCATTATGTGTTGTAATCCAAAACCTTTTTTTTTGTCAACATTGGGCCACAACTGGCCGGCCCATTAGCCAAGTTCCTGCATAATGCAAGTAGTGGGACTCGATCCCTGGATGTGCAAGTGCACATGCTTTTAGTGGACTTACCGCCTGCCACTAGGCTAAATACCACTTGCATCCAAAACCTTAATTAATGGAATAAGATTTGTGACAAAAAATTATGGGGCTCTGTATGCAAGAATAATATAGTAGCATAATGGTTGAAGACATGCTAGAATTAAAGTCTGTTCAAGGTTTTATTATAAATAATAAAATGAAACTCGACTTTAAAGTAACTTTAGTCTAAAATGGGCCGAATCCATAACAAAGTCTCAAAACCAGTGTTCAAAAAAACGCTAGGCGCTAAGCGGACGGTGACTTTCCGCCTAGTGCCTAGGAAGACTAACTGGGGCCTAGGCGATTCTAGGTGGTTTAGACGGTTTTTAAATAAATTATATTTTATATATGATAAATTAATTATATATAGTATAAGTATAACAAATAATATAAATTACATGATTTAGAATTAATAATTAGAAAAACATTAATCATTTTGTTTTCTAAAACATTTAATTCAAGATTAAAACTCATAAAAATCAAATTTTTTTATAATACATATATATATATATATATATTTTCAATTTTTTTTAAATATTGCCGCCTAATCACCGATTTAACCGCCTAATCGCTGTTTTCCGCCCGATTACTCTAAAATCTAATCGGAAAGTCTCCGCCTAGACCAATTTTTCGAACACTGCTAAAAACGTCCAAGACATAACATACCAAAACATAACGTTTCAATAAACTCAATTTTGTAAATTATGAAATTGCCCATGTCTTTAACATTAGAGGGTCTTGATGGAAACTTTTTTCCGCCATGACTAAAAACTCTAACTGAAGTTGCTCAAAAATTTTGAAAAATAAAAAACATGAGTTTTGAATTTTGATTATAAGACCACATATTCTAGAATTCTCAATCTAGATTAAATTTTTGAGAAATAACAAATTGAATAATATAAAATTTTCATATAAATAATTAGATTAACAAACAGAAACTAAACATGGTGCTCTGATACCAAATATAAATTTTTAATGATTTCTCAAATCATAAACATATGTCAGTCTCTAATTAATAAGAACGTAAGCGGAGCATAACTTTGGAATTCATGACTTATGATGTGGTGATATGAATCTCCAAAGGAAAAGGATCGATTTCTAAAGTTTAAGGGTCCAATAGTGAAGAAATGGAGAGGTTCTAGACAAACTCGACCTGGTAGATTGAGTGGAGAAAATCAAGGTTTGTAGAAATGGCTGGAAACGAATGTGTGAATAGGTGGGAAGCTTACTCGATTGGTGGTTGAATATGAACTTGATTGGATTTGAATCGACATATGGAATTGACTAAACTCAGCCAAGGTGATCGAGTGGTATGGTCGAGTTAGAACTTAATGGGTCGAATGGCTTTACATCTTGAGTTCTGGGTTTCTCATGAACAACTAAGTCTATCACTTGTAGGATTTTTGAACCTAAGTGATAGATAAGTTGTAAATAACTACTGATCTATCTAGAGAGAGTTCTAAAATAAAAGATACATGAGAAACAAAAAAATTGTTTAATTACAAGCTCTTATATAACTAGGTTTATAGAGAAGCTAGAAAAAAAGATAAATAGTCCTAAAGAATGACATGGGCTGAGGTCTAGCTTCAACTACAAAGTTCTCTTATCCATTTATGATCCATAAACCTCATTAAAATTTTACTTGGAAAACTCATTGAGACAAAACCAAATGATAAAAAAAGAGTGCTAATGGATCATAAGCCCCTTTGTTCACATGCTTGACACGAAACCAAAGTACAATGGACTTAAAAGTCTTTTTTCTTGATTTTGCTCGAAAATCCTAGCCATCATCTGGTTAAGTTGCTTGGCTTTGGCTCTTGTGATTGGTTCCGGTTGGCATTTCCAATGCCTCTATAGTGCGTCCTCAAGTTACTCTGTATGGTAAGTTCTTTTCCTATATTCTTAGTGTTGCTCGGGTTCATATCATATGAATTTTGAGAATGATTATTCTATAACTAAGAGATACTAGTTTTATTTCTTAGTTGATGGAATGTAGAGAAATTTTATGTGATTATAAAAATGGGTTGTCATGAGAATTTTTTTTTGTTTACATGAAAACAATTTCTAATTCGATCTTTTAACAAATGAAAAATTATCCAATTTATCCGTACATTCAAATTCCATAACACTTATCAAACATTATCATATTGATTATATATCATGACCCAAGTGAATTATTTCACTCCGCCGTTGTAATATGTTATGTATCATTGAAGACCAGTAAAAAAAAATTCTGGTTTTAGGACATGTGAGGGTTTCAATATGAACTTTTCTTGAATTATGGGTAAAATGTTGATTTTAATTCATTACAAATCATAAAAAAACAAATTAGTTTCAGGACACTTTTGAAGATATGCAGCCATCGGCGTGGGCCATGTGACAGAATGAACGAACTCAAGGCCTAACTTTCTGTCCAGGACAGTCGTAGGGTCCACATATTATATCCTCTATCCATTATTCACCGTAAGATGCTTACCAGATCCAACGGCTCATATTTATACACGTTCCCTTCTTACAAGCCTTTGGATCCTTCAGTTTCCCCAAGGTCCACCTTTCTCCACGATGCATTCTCTATATCCGTCAGATTTTTCTCCGATCTGACGGCTGTAACCACACTAATCTATTCCTTCCCAAAAATGTTTCGCAATTAGATTCTTTCCTACTTCTGTAAATCCCAAGTCCCGCTCTTTTCCATTTTTTTCTTCCTCACCAGCTTCATTACCAAAGACAACAATCCTTTCGCACTCTATCGATCTTCAAAAGTAAGAAAAATGCAGGAACAAGCTACTAGCTCTTTAGCTGCAAGCTCTTTACCCTCAAGCAGTGAGAGATCATCAAGCTCTGCTCCACATTTGGAGATCAAAGAAGGTAAATAAATTTTAATAAACATCTTAATTTTCTTTTCCTTTCTCCTACTGATTGATCTCATTGATTTTCAGCCTCATGCATTGGGGTATCTAGTAAATCCCCATCTAATTTTCTGTACCACCATTGGTTTTCTCAATTGGCTCTATAGACTTTTAGTCTCCCCGAAAAAAATTCTCGAGATCGAGAAGATCTGTAGTTTCAGCTGTATTTTTAAAGTTTCAGGTCTTTCTCTTTAAGTCTGTCTTTTTGTTCGATAGGAATGGAAAGCGATGAGGAGATACGGCGAGTGCCGGAGTTCGGAGGAGAAGCTGTCGGAAAAGAAGGCTGTGTAAGAGAATCTGGATTGGCAACAGGTCAGGAGCGGACACAGACGACGGTCGGAGAAAGTCAAAGGAAGCGAGGGAGGACACCGGCGGAGAAAGAGACCAAGCGGCTAAAGAGGTGCAAATTGTCAATTTTACCCTTTATAGTGTTCAAAGGTAATTTTTGGTAAAGGTTGCGTGATGGGGGCTGTTTCGTAATTTTATGGTGAAAAGGTTGTTGAGGAATAGAGTTTCAGCTCAGCAAGCAAGAGAGAGGAAAAAAGCTTACTTGAGTGAATTGGAAAACAGAGTTAAAGACTTGGAGAACAAAAACTCTGAACTTGAAGAGAGACTTTCTACTATGCAGAACGAAAATCAGATGCTTAGACATGTAAGTTTTTTTCTATCTGATTGCTCAAATGTGCATGATTTATTGACATTTGTTTTAATAATGTAGTACATTGCTTAGTAAAATAATGAATTTGCAAGCATAGGATTGCACCAATTAGTTTAGTTAAGTATAAGAATTAAGAATCTTGGTGTGTGTGGGGTAATAAGGGTTTTATTTTATTGTTCACATGTTTTGAGTTGATTTTTTTTGGGTGCAGATTCTGAAGAACACAACAGGAAACAAGAGAGGAGGTGGTGGTTCTAATGCTGACGCAAGCCTTTGATCTGTGATAAATTATTTTTGTGGATAAAATTTTACAGGGAATTGTATTAATAAATTATTATATATTATATGGTATTCGAGAGAGCTAAAATCTCAAAATTGTAGACCGAGTTCTGTTCTAGTCTTTAGATTTTTTCTTTCTTCAAAACTACTTTTGTTTTTAACACTTACGAAGCTAATTGAATATAAAAGGTTATGTTTTCCTCGTTGCTGCTTGCTTCTTATAATCGAATTGTCACAACCATATTTCACTATAATAAATTCATATGATTCTGAATTACACTACTTTATACGAGATGAAAAGGGTTTTGTTGTGGCTTGTTTGTACTTTTAAATTCTTTATTAATTTGTGTAGTTTTTTCTGGATCTCATTTCTTTATGAAAACATTGATTAAAGAAGCTTCTTCTCTTGCTAGTTGCTCTAGTAGGACACGTTCTTGTAATTTTCTATGAGGAAATGTCCAGGAATTAGGTACATGTAATTCTGCTACCAGTTTCAATATTCGTTGGAGCCAACGTTTTGTGTTCAGTGATTACGAGACTTCTTTATTTCTTTCTCTTTTTTGCTCTCTTTAAAAGCTCTGCAATAGTTGACAAAAATAACTAATTATGAATAAACTTTAGATAATGATCCTCTTTTCATCATACTTTACTTATCAATGGACTCTCCAAACATTTGTCAGCTGGTACTATCAAGTAGTAACACTCACTTATGAAGAAGCTGAACAAGATATATGATTGGGCCCTAGTGATTGGTCCATTGCTCTGATTGATCCCTTAAAGGTTCAGCGTTTCTATTTTCAAGACACATGCTAAGCTTTGTGGATTGTGACTCACCTGGGACATTTTTTGGGTTTCGTTTAGGTTTTGCTCACAACAATTTCAAAATTAGTCATGTTTAGTTAACAAAAAGAGACTCCATTTAAGTAAGTTGATAATATAATTCTGTGCAAGGCATTGAAGACAGAAAAATTAGAAAGTTCTCATAAGCTCAAAAATACAAATTCTAATACAAGATAAATAAATTACTCAAAAAGACAGGAGAGGAAGAGGCAAATCTCTTACTCTACTCTTCGCTCATTAGTAGCTTATATCTCCATCAAGGTATCATCATCCTCTGTAAGTAAAACCGTAGGCAAGATTTAGATAAAGCATGTAATCCATAAATCAATTTGCAAAAAACTTGAAACCAAAAATCATTACCTTCATCCTTTCCATCATCGCTACTTAAATCGGATTCATTATCATTCTCAACATAGAAATGCTCTTCTACATCTTCCTCTTCATCGTCACTTTCATCAATCTCTTGATCATGACCTGTTGTTTGAGTTTGATTTCCTGCAGCTTTATTGATCTGCCATAAAACAAGGGTATAACTAAACTAAATTGCGATATATGCTTTTGTCCTCCTTGTCGATTGAATGAAAAACAAAAGGGTATCTAACCTGAGCTATAATAAGTTGTAAGCGACCAGTTAACTGCAGTAACTGTTGAAGAACCAATCCTCGGGACTTGCTAATCTGGAAGTACAGTGTAACATAGTTAAACCACGATAATATTACAGAACTAACAAAATCCTTGTTTCTACTTTTTTTTATCTCTCACCTTATGCAGTTTTTTAAGAAGTTGTTGGCTTTTTGGTTCTTGAGATATGATGTAATGACTATGATTCACCATTATGCTGTATATCCATGGTAAAAGATGCCTCCCACTACATGTCCTGTTGAAATAATTGCAAATGGGTTAGAGACCAGAGACGAACATCTTACATTTACTTACTCTCCAATGGTAAAAGCTTCAATAACAAGCATGGATGAGACAACTGACAAACAGGAAACGAGGTGACCAGAGAACCAACCTTGTCTGCCACATAGCAACCAGAGTTTCTAGAGTCTTGAATGCTGAGGATGGTTCCATTGACAAAACAGCAGACTTTAACTGCCAATACAAAAAATGTATAACTACTACGTCTGGTAGAATCAAAGAAAAATAGCTGGAAATCTCTAAGGAAATGCATCAGTAAGATCAATGTAACACATGCCTAGAAAACAACTATCCAGAAAGAAAATATACCTTATTTGCTGGTAAATAAGCCTGAAGATCAATTCCATCAATTATTGTCGCACAGGAAAGATTTTTTTGTTCATCTGTACCTCCAAGTATCCCTAACGATCTCAATCTATCCTCCATGCTAAATGTTTCTGCATGATCTGAAATTATGACACAAAAAAGAATGAACAAAAGGACAGTTTTCTTGTACCCAAGCATCTGCATATACTTAAAGAACACCAAAACACTCAAGTGAGCGGCATCAGAATGGTGAAGTAAGGTGAGACTTCAGCACCGTGATGTAAAACTCACCAGCTTGACTTTGGTCAACCATATCAGTATCCTTATCAGATGAGGGTAGTTGTACACTCCTTTTCTCGTGCATGTCAGCAACTCTGGCGATTGGCAGCAAAGCATCCTCCGCATGTGCACGGTCTAATGTTGTTACTATAAAATCATAAAAACTTAGTCAGCCGTTGCTATCGATAGGTAAGGGGAAAAAGTGGAAACCGCAATTCACTTAGCACTATCAAGATAAGATCTTCCATACTATGAAGACGAAACAACAGGATTCAATATATCTAATGATTTATGCTGTAGTTCTGTTAATGTCAAAAATCAGCTCCACAAAATAAAGAAGTTTATAGAGTCTGCTTTAACATATATTGTTAAACAGCTTGGACGAATAAAGTGGTCAATTTGATTTCCGCGATACTTTAACAAAACAAACAAAGAAACACAGCCTTAAAAATATGTTGGAAGTATCACGATGTAGTAAAGCGTAAAATAGCCATAGAAGATACCTTTATTCTGCACGCCTTGCCCCTTCCTGGACTTTGAAACTGACTGAGGGATAGGGAGAAGGATTCCACCCTTAGAGGCATTCAGCACCAAGTCAGAGCCATATTGCAACACCAATTTCTGGAATGATGGTTTCACCAGCAATCCGGATGCAAAAAATGCACTCACAGAACCAGGCTTCAAAATGCCTTGTAATTTGGCAGCAAATATCACAGGCAATGAGCCTTTGTGATATTTGACTGAAGAATCTTCAGTTGCTAATGCGACTTTTGTAGGCTTTGCATTGCATAACTCCTCAATATTTGATCCATACCAAAAATAACATACACCTATTTCTGAAATTGCTAAAACGTATAACCCTTTTTCATTTGTTTTACTCCAACTATCCACAAAAACAGGAGGGTGCTCCAAGGCAAGTACACAGCTAGCTGACTGCTTCTTAGCACCATCTGTTTTCCACACTGCAATATATTTTTCACCGACTGCGGATGAGAGGATGTACTTCCCGTCCTCGGTAAAAGCCACACAGCGCACACCTCCCTATATAACATTTAAAAATGTCAACAACCTTCAAATGTGTATTTATCAAAAACAAAACTTCTAATGTGTGACATAGAGGCAGCATCGTAGCAATAAACTTGGTAGATAAAAGTAATGCTGACAAATAATACAGGTACTCACAGGATGACCAGTAAACTTCTGCATCTTCTTGAGATCTGAGCAGTTAAAAGTCTTCAACTGAGCAGATGCTGTGGCTAATATTTTTCCATCTACAATTGGGAGGGAAAGAGCAAAGCAAATATAGATGTTATAGTTTAGTCATGTTAATAGAAATGTCCCCACATTACGTCAATGTGACTTTTTTTTTTTTTCTATTTAGATCAAGCGGAAGGACTACGTCTCTGCAGACACACCTGGTGAAACACATAAAGAAGAAACTGCTTTCGTTGAAGCTTTGAACTTTCTGATCAGATTTCCACTATGGGGATCAATTTGACAAACCATCCCATCTGCCCCACCACTGTATATGCAAGAGGCCTTTGCTGAAGATGTAACAGCATTGACACCACTGCACAACACAGGAAACACATTGATCAATGTCCAAAACCAGATTGCAAAGAGTAAAAGACACCTAACAGATAACAGAAAAGACAGAATGCTAATTCTACAAATTAATCAGTTTGACAGTCTCTTTCAAAGATGGTCTAATAGCCCAACGGTAAAGACGACGTCTGCGAGAGTTATCAACTCACCCCGGATGACAGTCACTTATTCTCCATTTCAACTGACCAGAAGCCACATCAAGTGCTAAAACATCTCCTCCACCAGTTCCTAATACCAATACGGAAGTTCCAAGTTTTCTCTTCTTCTGCAGATGCAAGTATAGAGCTTATTTGTAGGCAAAACCAATGACTTAACATACTACATCTACACCACAAAACTAGAACAAAATAAAGTAAGCCCTCTTTACCTTTTTCTCCAGGGACAACCATTTCATACACGTATAATCAACCGAGAGGTGACCTTTCCCAACATTGGTATAAATGTTTGTCTCCTCTGTAGATGCAGCAATATCAGCAAACTCTGTTTGGACCTGACCCTTGACAGTATCCCAAATCTATGCAACACCGAAAGAAAATACATTTATTGAAAAAGAAAAAGATTTTCTCTCTAAAAAAAAAATTCCTACAAATTGAACTGGAGCAAGATATGAGCAAAATTCCAGTCACACAGGTAAGATTAAACAAGGCTTGTACACACTTATATCAATAATAATCCACGGCCAAGCATATAATTACCAATCAGACTAACACAAGTTTACAACAAGAGAACCATCTGAAAACAAAACAAAAATACAAGAAGAAAATTGAGGATACCTTGATACGGCCATCTCCGGTGCTAAGAGCGAGATAATCTAGTGCAGGACTGAATGAAGTCAATACATCCCTAATGTTCACTAAATTCATCTTTCCCTGAAATTGATTTAAGCAATCAATCAAATACATGCCAATAACGAAAACTCAAGCTAAGGTATAAGAAATTAATGGATTCAAGTGTGTTCTAGTCAATGTAAAAGATCAAGCTTCCCACAGGTGACCAAGTTTCCGTTGAAGAAATGCTGCAATTTACCAAACTAATCACTGGAAAACAATATAATTTAAGTGAAGAGGTTAACAGAAGCAAATAACTAACGAGTTCACGCAGACCAATCGAAGAAGGCAGAGAGAGAGAAGAAGATGTAAAAGAGATTCAGTTTTTGCAGGAGTGAGTCTAGGCGGTGACGGAAGAGATGAGCGACAGAGTGAGGGTTCGGTAAGAAGAAAAAAAAAAGAAAAGAAAAGGAAATTAGGGTTTTTGAGAGGTTTTTCTGTTTTTTTGGCGTTCAAAACGGCGAATGGGTTTAGGCAAAAAAAAAAAAGTAATAATCAACCGAATTTTTGTGAATTAGGAAAAATTATGCGCCAAATAGGTTCAGAGTTGGGAAGCCTCCCCGGTAACCTGAGCTCCATCGATATCTTCCAAATTAATGAAATTATGGGCCGTCATCAACATTGCCAAATAGTCTTATTGGGCTTATTCAGTCATATCCATATTAAAACAGACTTGGCCCGAAACTTTTTTTATGTTGTTGCCTTGTTGATTTGTTTCATCACATTGTAAGAATACATCAAATTGTATAGTTGCTTTGGCATAGGTAACTAAATTTAACTCGAGCTTCTTAGGACCATGTCCGTTTAATTTTATTTACTCAAATTCATTTGTTTAAAATTCGATTTGATTCAAAATGCTAAAAACATATTTTGTTTAGGGAAGTTAATAGAGGTTTTGAGAGGGTTTTTTTTTTGGTCAACGTTTTGAGAGGGTTAAAAACACAAACCTTTACAAGAAATATAAAAAAACATCAAAACACGACATTATGTTTAACGTTCACGCCTTTTGTATAAGTGATGCGGTTCGGTTCCTTAGAAGTAAGCTTACCGTGACGTTTGAGATCAAGCAGGCTTAAAGAGTTATCGACCTTGCAAAGCAGCAAAACTGTAATAAAATATAATGCATAAATTTAACCTTCATATCTTTGTGAAGAGTATAAATTACATCAACAAACAGTCAAACATAGTCATAGAATCAACCATTCATCCAACTAGAGCTTAAAAGGAATTATTAACTAACATAACTAGAGTTGTTTGACTATTGACTTTTTTGAGTGCTATATTTTAGCCAAATGAATGCATTTGTTTAGATATTTATTGGATTGCTTTGACCTACACTCTTTGCCAAACCTACTGCATTGAACAACCTAAACAAAATCTCACCGACACTAAATATCGGTTAAAAGAACATCCACACAAGTATGTTGAAAATTTTCAGTAATTTCAGAACCGTAAAATAAGAAATAGTAAGATCCATAAACAGAGGTTGGTTTAGTAACACCATTGTAATCATAAATAACATGACGAAAACAATACAAAAAGGAGGAAAAAGACGAAAGCAATAAGAGATTCTGACTTGAAACTACCTATGAGCAAATCAATGGATCAAAAGCAACCTCATATTCCATACGAATCTACCATCTTAAGATTTCTTCCATGCTCTTATTCAACCAATTGTGTGTTTCTGCTCAAGTTCCATCAATGGAGACTCTCTTCATTTAGTTATCAGACTCATTTTTCTTACCTTCTCCATTTCCTTCCCTCTCTTCAAGCAACCGACCACGCTCCTCATCAGCTTGCTGAATCTTCTTCTGAGCTTCATTAGCCTTCAAGGCCTGTAATTTAGCATGATTGTAATACGCAACTCCCAAGAAGGCAATCCCGTAACCAAAAAGGTTAATAGGAGTCACAGTATCCTTGATCACAGACCATGAGAATGCAATCAAGAGCCAATCCTTAACCACACCAGCAACATTCATGGTCAGAGCCGAAGTCTTTCCAACTAGAAGGAACACAGCGAGATTCAGAGCAAATGCACAAAGCGAATTAGCTCCGAAAATGGCGTAATCGAAGTGGAAGCTAGATGTATCTCTAAGAACTGGAAATTCAACGTAGATCCATGGAATAAACAAGAAAGCTAAGCAACAAGGAGCAACGTAGTAGAGCGATGTAATGGGATTTAGAGTGATTCCTTTAGAAGTAAGTAAGATCTGAATCAATACCAAACGAGTTGCTTCAAAAGCAACAGCACCAAGCTGAAGAATTACACCCCAAACATCAAACCTAGCTTCTCCATAAGCAGCAATAGCAACACCAAAAGAGATCGAGAGCATGTTCATCATAGTATCAGATTTGAATCCTTCCTTTTTGAAAAGAACACCGATTGAGTAAACAGCAACAGGCATCAAAGCTTTGAGCATCTGGATGAAGGAGACGGATAGGTAAATATACGCTGAGTTTGAAAGCCAGAGTGAGAGAGCGTATAAGGCACCAATCGGAACAACGGATCTCAGATAAGTTTCACGAGACATTGAAACTGGCTCGACGAATTTGAAAACCTTGATGATGAGGAAAGCTAGGGATGAACAAAACGACATGTGAATCATGGTGAGTGAGATCGGGAAAGGCCAATTGTACATCTTCTTGTCGAGGATGTATTTGTTGTAGACGATTACAGTGAAGCTGAGGAAGATCCATATCGCAACGTAGCTGTAGGAGAGAACGATCTTCTTAATTACGCTGTCGCTGAGTGTACCGCCTTTCCCCATTTCGTCGGATTTTGCGAGAGATTCGCTTCTCCGTACGGTGGTTCTGTGACGGAGACGACGGTGGTGTAGCTGAGAAAGAGAGAAAGATTGTTTTGGGTGAGATCCTTAATCAGAAGTCTTCGGGGTTTTATTCTCTCAAAGAAGTGCTTCAGTTATGTCTTCCATGTCTCGATTATATATTAATGTAACGTTCTCAATTATTATTAATTTTTATTAATAAACGATAATAATGTGAATGGAAAAAAAGATTAAAAAGAAACAAATAGCCACGATATTTCCTCGAGATTATAGATATCTAATTCTAGTTTATGAAACTACTCTACGGATTTTTTGGCATTTAAACTTGTATCAAATGAAACTTGAAAGATATACTACTATCTCTTTTCTCAAATTTCCCTAATAAAATTCGAGGATCAATAAATGGTTTACATTTTCTGCTATTAGATGTGATTCAATTATAGAAATATTTTGTCTTTCACAAAAATTAGTTTAGATTTGGTTTGGAAATCTATCTAGATGAAAAAGATGCTTTTATTATAATTATCTGTTACAAGATAATAGTATATTTGAAATTTTTTGATTAGTCGGTAGATAAACCCGTAACAGAATTTTTTGGTTTAATAATCGGAGATTTATAACTAAACATGTCATGACTCATGGGCATTTGTAATGTAATTATCCCAAGATTTGTGTTTTGGTTAAGTCAATAAATGGGCCCACTGATGGCAACCAAAGCCCAATAGCGTCGGCTACAAGACGCCAGGGAAACGCGCGTCGAGCGTTCAGGACCTTCAGGTGTATATAATTCATGCGTCTCATGAAAGTCACGCGGCCTGTGATGCGCTTTTCGTGTGAATGTGATTCAATGCTTTTGTCGCTTGGACGTGTTTTTCCCGCTAGGTCAAATTAAATTACAAATATAAACTTGTTTTTATTTTCGTCTTTCATTAACATCCATAGACATAAATATGGAAAAGGATTGGAAAAAAAGACGATATAAAAAAGGAAAAGAAAATTAAGACACTCTACTAGTAATTGGTAAGATGATATAAAAAAAAAATTGTCTTCTTCTATGGGTTGGTACTCGGTTTTCGAAGACTTAATTCATCTATTATTGATGTTCGAGATAAAGTGCAAATAATGTTATAAGTTGAGGATAATTCTATAAGAAAAATGAAGGAAATGATAATTATAATGTGAAAACCGTCATTGATTTCAACTTTGAACAAATTTCTTTATTGGGAATTAGGACTTGGGATGCCAGTTTGTTGTCCTTGTCATACGTACTATTAATTTGCTTAAGGTTATTCAAGATTAGGGTGTGTGTTGAAGAATATATAACGCATTATAAGCAAATATATATATATATATATATGGAGTTGAATAAATCCACTTAACCTAAGTGATATTGAAATTCTTACCAACAACAATAATCCATTATGAACACACCATCTCCACCATCTAGACACGATAAAAATGGTTTGTTTAGGGTTTATGACATATAATGATATCATTACAAGAGATGACCTCCATTTTTGCACGAAGGATTAGTGAGTCAATGCGTAATTCAGGTTCTTTGGTAAATTAATGGTATTATTGTCTCAATATAATGATTCTATTATAATGTTATATTATTCTATAGTTCATAAATCACTTTCGTTTGGACCACGTCCAAGAACTAGTTGAATAAGATATGTACAAGTGGTTACCTAACAAATTGTATGATTTGATGTTAGACTCCTTTTTATTGACTAACAACTTTCATTAAGTCTTATATTTTCTAATCATTAACCCCTCACTTTGTATTAGATTTGTAGAAAATTAACAAAAAGATGGGCACATTTTTTTACTTTAAATTAAAAATTATTTGAATTTTCTTTGTGTACTTTTCGTATGCGATAAGAAATTGTATGTACCTTTTGACAAACACAGAGACATAATTTGGTTATAATTTCAATCGGCATTACATGACATGATTTTTTCTCAAAAAATATAATAGCATATATATGATGGTTTTTCAAATGATATTAATATTTAATATATCTACCAATCATTATGCAGAAGCAAAGATGGTTTTGACCAAAGCATTCAACAAAGTACAGAAAAACTAATAGAATTTATCCTGTCAATCACGGTTTTATAGATCTTTTATTGGCTAAATGACTATCTCTAAACTAATATCAATGATATATAGAGTAATACCAGTATATATACATAAAATTTATGTAAATTAGGTACAGTAGTTCTATTTTCCAATTGCTCTCTTCATATAAAATGTTTATTGTACTTCTATTTCAGAAACAAACTTAAAAATACATTATTCATAATTTTTACAGTAACATTTATGTGTACAACACCAACAACATCTATATATGGGTATCTTTATATTTACAGTTCTAACAACATATATAAACATATATAGAGATAACATTATGTTTACAATCCAATCATATTTGATACAATATATGTTTTATGCTTTCTATATATTTGTAATTATGTTCATGTTGTTTGCGTTAACATATTGTGTACGACAATAACAGCATTTGTATACATGTAACAATATGTTTACGACACTAACAATATTTGTATACATGTAACAATATATATATATATATATAATATTATGTGTACCACATTAACAATATTTATATATATACAAGTAACAATATACTTATAATTCTAACAACATTTATATACGCGTAACATTTATATACACGTTTTTGTTAATATTTAAAGATATTTTTGTCCCAAAATTATCTATAGTACCCTATATTGTTTCTCTTACCTTAAACCTAATTAAGTTAAAACTTATATATTTTCTCTAAATTCACCTTGATATATATTACCTAGTTGGCTATTCTTCAGTTTTAAAGTTTTCATTTTTCTTAAGTTTATAAAATTGTAATTTTATCGAGGAAAAAAAAAGTCTAACCAACAAATTAGTGATGACTAAAATGAAATTAATACAGATATCATTTCTTTTTGGAATCTTCCTTCAAGGATGTTGACCTGGCTCAAATAAGTACTATATATAAATATTAATCATATCTAATCGTCATCAAGCGTCTGTAGTCCAACGGTTAGGATAATTGCCTTCCAAGCAATAGACCCGGGTTCGACTCCCGGCAGACGCAGATTTTTTTTTCTTTGTGTTTCGCAATCCACCTTGGGCTTTCCATATGTACTTATTAAACTCTAAAACAATCTGTAAACATACACGTATGTTTCCACTGGTTACGAGCTTACAGTTTGATCATTTTTGTTATTTAAAAAAAACCTAAATATTTGATGATTTTCAGAAAAAAAAAGCACTAGGATGATTCTCGAGTACTGGATCTAACCGTCAATCATAATTATGATGACCATGCCATTGATGTTTTGGAAGATTTTAATGCTGTCATTTTCAGTTGAGCTATTGTTTCCCAATTATGACAACATTAAATTTGTTGTCTCTTTGTATTTCTCTGTGTGCAAAGTACTGAGTACTTACAGTAGGCCGTACGTCGTAAGTAATTACTCCGGAAATAAATGGCTTGAAGTAATGAACATACATGTCTTTATTCTCGTTATATTTACGTGTCCAAATGTGCTTTCCGTTGGTCGGAAATTCTTTTGTTTTTTTTAACCGTTGAGTTTGCGATTCACCATAGAGACTAAGTCCAAAACAAACCTCGCTAATAATGGTTGTGGTTGACCATTGTAATTCCCACTTGCGCTGAGAATGTCAATCTCAATGTATTCGTGTTGATCTAGATATGAGATTCCAAACCATTATGGATTAATAACTTGGAATGTTTCCGCACTTGAACGTGATTTCATGAGCTGGTTTATATACACTCATTAATAAACCAAGTCAAACCAATCTTAAACTATTGCAGCTTGTTGCTGTCTCTTTTTATGTAACAAATGATATATGTATTATAAGTTGTTTCAAAGACCACGTCTTTGCCATATATATGGATAACAAGTCATCTACGTTTTAGTAAGTATTTTTATATTTGCCTACTTGCAAATTTCAACACTTGATTAATTATTAAGTTGGCTTAATGGTTCTATTCCTCAAAGCTATATATCATTTATTGGATTCGTCTCTCTTCTTGTTATTACGAAATATTAGCAATGTCGTTTTTTCATCGTTCTCTTCCTTTATGGCTCTTGATTTTCCTCGTCTTCTTAGTCTTATCGGGGAAATCTCTAAAGGAAGTTAAAGTGGGGATTGTTCTTGACACTAATTTGACATTAACAGATATGAGTTTGCGAGCTATTAACATGTCTCTGTCAGAATTCTATAACACTCATAATGGCTTTAAGACTAGGATTGTCCTCCACATTCGAGATTCCAAACAAACTGTTGTTGGTGCTGCTGCTTCAGGTACTTCTTCTTGCATGTGTTGTGAACATTCATCGACCATGTATCAAAATTGATCTATTATATATTTACCATCTAAAATTAAATTTTACGTTACATTTAATTAATGCATTACTGATACTAATTATTATTTATACTATTTATTAAATTCTCTTATATGTGACTTAGTGATTATATATAATTTTACATTATAGTTTGATCGGGCACAATGTAGTGGACCAACCGCATTGGAAAGTCCTACCTACATTTAGCACATGAACAACCCCAATTATGGACGAAAGACTAGTTCTTCCTACAAAAGTCAACTATGTTTAGTCATTTTGTCTTAGCAAGGACTGTGTTGTCCAAATTGGCAAATTAGTCCTATGATATTGATATCTAAAGTGAAGACCGTTCTTGCAGTTAATTTATTTGTGAGGATGAACAAGAGAGTGTCATCTATTAAGCATTTTTCTTAAGAAATGACTTGATTTTGCAGCTTTATACTTGATAAAGAAGAGAGAAGTGGTGGCCATTATGGGGCCTGGTGATTCAATGCAAGCTCCATTTTTAATCAACCTCGGAAATCAATCTCAAGTTCCCATAATTTCATTCTCTGCAACAAGCCCTCTTCTTGATTCCCTCCGCAGTCCATATTTCATCAGAGCCACACACGACGACTCATCACAAGTTCAAGCCATTAGCGCCATTATAGAGTCATTTAGGTGGAGAGAAGTTGTGCCTATATATGTCGACAATGAGTTTGGAGAAGGTGTTCTTCCTTACTTCGTCGATGCTTTTCAAGAGATCAACGTTCGTATCCGATACCGAAGTGCAATATCATTATATTCTTCTGATGATCAAATAAGAAAAGAGCTCTACAAACTAATGACCATGCCTACTAGGGTTTTTATCGTGCACATGTTGCCTGATCTTGGGTCAAGGCTTTTTGTGATCGCGAAAGAGATTGGTATGATGAGTAAAGGTTATGTATGGCTCGTTACAAATGGTATAGCTGATCTCATGAACTTAATGGGTGAATCAAGCTTGGAGGATATGCATGGTGTCTTGGGTGTCAAGACATATTTCTCAAGGTCTAAAGAGTTAATGTATCTTAAAGCTCGTTGGCGAAAAAGATTCGGAGGAGAAGAGCTAAACCATTTTGGATATTGGGCTTATGATGCTGCTACAGCACTTGCAGTATCAATTGAGAAAATCATTAACATAAACATTGGTTTCAGTAAGACCAAAACAAACACTTTAAGAAATGGTACTGATCTTGATGATCTCGGCATCGCCCTCTCTGGTCCTAAGCTTCTTCAAGTGTTATCAACAGTTAGTTTCAAAGGCGTTTCCGGGAGATTTCAGCTAAAACATGGGAAGCTAGAGGCTAGTGTTTTCAAGATAATCAATATAGAGGAAAGCGGAGAAAGAACGGTTGGATTTTGGAAATTAAATGTAGGATTGGTGAAGAGACTAAGAGTGAATCAAACACAACAGAGTTTGCATCATCTTAGACCGATAATATGGCCTGGAGACACTACTTTTGTCCCCAGAGGCTGGGATCTTCCAACTAACGGAAAGAAGCTGCGAATAGTAGTTCCAAAGAAGGATGGTTTTAATAATTTTGTGGAGGTAACAACGGATACAAACACTAATGCTCTTATGATCACTGGATTTTGCGTAGAAGTTTTCGACACAGTAATGAGACAAATGCCATATGCTGTTCCTTATGAGTACTTCCCCTTTATAACTCCTGATGGAAAATCCCGTGGAAGTTATGATGAAATGGTTTATAGTGTGTTTCTTGGGGTAAGTTTCATTGATCATTAAACTTTTTGAGGAAATTCAAATTGTTCATTGAGCTAGATTGTTTTATAATTAACAGGAGTTTGATGGAGCTGTTGGAGACACAACAATCTTGGCTAATAGGTCAGCATATGTTGATTTCGCGTTGCCATACTCTGAGACTGGCGTTGTATTTGTGGTGCCGGTTAAGGATGAGAAAGAGAAAGGAGAATGGGTCTTCTTAAAGCCTTTGACAAAGAAGCTCTGGTTGTTCACTGGTGCTTTTTTTCTTTACATTGGATTCATGGTCTGGTTTTATGAGTATCAAGAAAATGAAGACCATTTCAGGGATCAGGAGATAATTGATCAAGTGTCTAATGTGTTCTATTTCTCATTTTCAACATTGTTTTTCGCACAGAGTGAGTTCTTGTTCACACAACTTCAGATTCTAATTATATCCCTTAGAAAATAACTAATACAAACATTTTGAATGTTTTTACCTATAGGGAAGCCATCAGCTAGCATATCCACAAGGGTTCTTGTAGTGGTTTGGTGCTTTGTGTTGTTAATACTAACACAGAGCTACACAGCAACATTAACATCGATGTTGACGGTTCAGGAGCTTAGACCAACAGTGAGAAACATGGATGATCTGAGGAAGAGTGGAGTGAGCATTGGATATCAAAAGGGTTCGTTTACATTCGAAAGACTGAAACATATAGGTTTCCATGAATCAAGGTTAAGGATTTACAATTCTCCTGAAGAAATGCGTGAGCTTTTTCTTAACAAGAGCAGCAACGGTGGTATTGATGCTGCCTTTGATGAAGTTGCTTATATCAAGCTTTTTATGGCTAAATATTGCTCAGAGTATTCTATTATTGGGCCTACCTTTAAGGCGGATGGCTTTGGATTTGTAAGTTGACATATTTACTTGATATATTTACAGTTCAAATCATCGGTTTGTTCTTAACTCTCCAAGTGTTTTTATTTGGCAGGCTTTTCCATTAAGTTCTCCGTTGGTGTCAGATGTTTCAAGACAAATCTTGAACATAACAGAAGGAGAAACCATGAATAAAATGGAGAACAAGTGGTTCACTGGAGAAACCCATTGTCTAGACTCTACCACATCGGATAAGCCAATCCAGCTTGATCACCACAGCTTTAAAGCTCTGTTTCTAATCGTTATTATTTTCTCTTGGTTTCTAGTCATACTTACGTTGCTTCGTAGAAGATTTGAAGAGAGAAAACGTCTCCAAACTGATGAAGAGACCGGAAGAATTGTTGAAGTCCACGAGCCACCCGTATCAGATGATGGCCAAGCCGAAGCACCAGAAGACCGAGCCGAAGCGCTAGAAGGCCGAGCCGATGTGCCAGAATGCCGAGCCGGTGCACCAGAAGACCGAGCAGATGCGGTAGAAGACCCAGCCGATGGAGCAGAAGGCCGAGCCGATGCACCAGAAGACCTAGACGATGCACCAGGCAGAGCCAATGCGGCAGAAGGCCAAATCCAAGAGTTTAATAATGATGGTGATCAAAATAGTCAAAATCTTGTTGTGGGAGTCTGCCAAAATTTGGTTCACCGTAGGCATCCCACCACCACCTTAAAAGCTATATCCTCCGGAACAGTTGCCTTGCCGTTTTCCTCTAGAACAGCTTCCCTGCCGTTACCCTCCAAAACAGCTTCCCTGCAGTTATCCTCCAGAACAGCTTCTCTGTCGTTATACTCCGGAACATCCTCGGGAACTGTTTCGTTGCCGTCGAGGATTAAGTCCTCATAGGCTATGATTAGAATCTTTTTGAATGATTTCAAAAGAAAATTCTTACTCATTGTTTGAGCATCTTGAATGGGTGTTACAACAGTATTATATTTAATACTTTTATATATTAACAGATTCATTAGAGTATCACTATTATTTTTTTATTTCTATTGGTCTGATACTCACAATGAATATCACACTAGTATAATATTAATATTTTTGTATTAATTTAAAATTATGAAAATTAGTTTTAAAATTTTAAAACTTATTTTAAATAACAAATCTTTTACTAATATAATATAATTACATTATAAAATATACACCATTTGTTCCAAAATATATGATGTTACAGGGAAAAAAATTTGTTCCAAATTATTTGATTTTTTCCAAATTTAATGCAATAATTATCATATCTTTATCTATTTGACTATTTGAATTTTGGATATTGATTTCTAATTGGCTAAATAATCATTATCTAGAATTAAAGTAGTATTAATTTAAAATTTTCAAAATTAAATGATTTCTTAATCTCCGTGCTTTTAGCTAAACATCATATATTTTGGAACGCAATGGATGCACCCAAGTCAATGAGTGAGTTTTGACCAATAGCCTTATGCAATGTGAGCTATAAAACTATCTCCAAAATATTGGTTAATCGTCTTAAACAACACTTACCAAATATAATCAGCCATGAACAAGCCGCGTTTATTCCTGGACGAAATATTTTGGACAATGTAATCATAGCTCAAGAGATGCTACATTTGCTTAAATCGCGCAAGTAGTGGTCCAAGTCTTATATGGCAGTGAAAACAGACATCTCTAAAGTGTATGACTGTATAGAATGGTGCTTCCTACAGGAGACAATTTGGATATGTTGGATCATATCGTGTGTTCAAACGGTAACGTTCTCAATCTTGATTAATGGTTCTCCTTATGGTAAGATTATCCCAAAGCGAGGACTCAGACAAGGTGATCCATTGTCCCCATACTTGTTTATCAGTTGTGGGATGTGCATAGTCATATACTTCATGAAGCTAGCGCAGCTAATAGGCTAAAGGGTATGCAAATCAGTCAAGGTGGTCCTTTGATCAATCATCTGGTTTTTGCAGACGATGCTTTATTCTTCAGCCATGCTAACCCACGATCTTGTTCAACCATCATGCAAATATTGAATCGATATGAAGCGATCTCAGGATAAGCTGTCAATCTTAGGAAGTCTGCGATAACATTTGGGAGGCAAGTTCATCATGATAAGAAAACTCGACTACGCCGTATATTGAATATACACAATGATGGGGGTAATAGTTACTATCTCGGTTTTCCAGAACAAATTGGTCACAAGAAAAAAAAATGATTTAATCATATAGTCCAAAAGGTCAGGCAACGCACACAAAGCTGGCAGTTTCGTTTTCTGTCTGATGCTCGGAAAGAGATACTATTGAAAACAGTTGTTTTGGCTTTGACAGTCTATACAATGAATTGCTTTAAACTACCCTCAATCATTTGCTAGGATATTAATCGAATCCTTTCAAAATTCTGGTGGAAGAAAGGTACGAATACTTTGGCTATGCATTACATCTCGTGAAAGCAATTAAGTCTACCAAAAAGCTAAGGGGGTCTGGGATTTCGTGACATTGAAAGCTTCAACAAAGATCTTCTTGGAAAACAAGTTTGGTGTATGTTTTGTAATCCAGAAAGTCTAGCTGGGCGGGTACTTAAGAGCAGATATTATCCTACTACGACTATCATGGATGCTTCTCTTGGTCATAAGCCTTCCTATCTATGGAGATCATTACTACATGGACGTGATCTGGTGAAGGTTGGACTACATTGTCTTGTTGGCGATGGAACACACATAAAAACATGGTTGGACCCATGGCTGCCATTATCTCCACCAAGACCACCTCGAAGACGTTTAGAAGGATCAATAAACTTTGAGTTGGTATCTAATTTAATTGCAACGAATGGTCCACATTAGAATTTACCACTCCTTCAAGAACTAATAATGGCGGAGGGTGTTGAAGAAATTTTGAAGATTCGTATTAATGCTTATGCGAAGGATGATATTATAGGTTGGTACTATACCAAAGATGGGAACTATACAGTGAAATCAGGTTACTGGCTTGCAACTCATTCACATAGCAATTCTATTAATCCACCAAGAGGTTCCATTGATCTCAAAAAGAAAATATGGCGTCTTCACACTGCTCCGAAGATTAAGCACTTTCTATGGCGCATAGTGTCAAATGTTGTCGCGGTGAGTACGATACTTCTTGCAATACAAATTAACAAATGCACAATGTCGTAGATGTTGTGCTAGGGATGAGTCCCAAGACCATCTTTTCTTTATGTGCCTGTATGCACTAGCTGTTTGGAGAGGTGTCGATCTGTATTTTCCAATACTTTCGGCTCAAAGTTCTTCTTTTGAAGACAAGATATCATTCATCATACAAGTATGTCCATGGATATGGATTATCAGCATATGGTAAAAAATTGCCGCTTTGGACATTATGGAGGTTGTGGAAGAGTAGAAACCTTTTACTTTATCAACATAAAGATCAAAGCTGGCATAAGACTGTAAGGGAGAGTACTCGAGATGCTTTAGAATGGGCAAATATATCTACAGAGACAAATAACCCGGTTAGTTACCAACGAAGCTCTTTACGATATATAACTGACGAGATTCACTGGACACGGCCACCAAATGACTTTCTTAAGTGTAACTACGACTGCGGTTATACAAATTCATCAGGTTTATCCAAAGCTGCCTGGATAATACGAAATGATGCGGGCATATTTTTAGAAGCCGGAAGCAAGATAGGACATAATTGTACATCAACTCTGAAGGTCGAATTTCAAGCATCACTGATTGCTATGCAACAGGTCTGGATCAAAGGACATCGAAAAGTAATATTTGAAGGTGACAATCATATGATTTCTCAAATTCTCAATGGCGAAAGTACTACATTCCATCACTATAACTGGATTCGTGCAATAGAGGGTTGGAAACATTGTTTTGATGAAGTAGAATTTCGTTGGGTTCGAAGATCATGTAATCAAGCAGCTGATACATTAGTTCATAAACATCCGACTGATACATCTTTTAGTTTGTATCCATTAATTCCTCCATGTATAACTTCAATCCTCAATGAAAATGATCACATTTCAACTTAATAAAGTAGTTTGATGTTAAAAAAAAATTAAAATCATAAGTTTTTATATCGTAACAAAACTTATAGTGAAACTTAAAACATTACAAAAACATATATAATATTTATTATTATGATGAAATTTTAAGTTTAATCTTTATAAGGTAATTAAAATTAATAAAAAAATATTTATATATATAATTTATATCATAATGGATCTAAGTAGATAGCTAATTTTATTTTATGATTTCTAAATAAATATGAATTCCAAAATTTATAACATATAACTAATTTATTTAATATTACAAATTATAAGTAGATAAACAAATTTTAACAAACCAAAAATTGACATGTGTCCAATTTAGGAGTTTCTCACCAAAAATCCATAATATCTCAAATGAGATACTTAGAGCATCTGCATGCATCCATAAGAGACTCACTTGAGTCTCTCATAATATAATATTACTATTTTTAATATTATTTAATGTAAAGAATATAATCAATATAATATACTATTTATTTACATTATTTTATTTTAATTTTATTAAATAAAAATAATATTAATATATAATTTAAAAATATGCATAATAAAAGGTAAATAATTTTATTTTATGATTTATAAATATATCAAATTTAAGAAAATAATAATATATAAAAAGCTAATTAACATATAAAATTATCGTGGATTTGATTTACTACAAATTTTTAAGAAATTCAATAGTAGAATGACATGTATACAAAAGAAAATCTCTCAACAATCTCTCAAATGAGAGATTCCCAATACGGATGGTCTTAATATCACCAAAATTTTAGTAGTTTTTTATTGTTTTATTATATTTTATTAGTGAGATACCCCGAGTTGCTCTCAGTCTCGTGGTTAGAATGATCCAGCTAATGACTTGGCATCAGGTTCGATTCCTACCCGTTGTATTATGGTAGCTTAAAAAAGAAATTTTAACGGTAGAATTTAGGCTATGGATCGAGCCTTATCGATCCAATGTTAAAGACAAAAAAAAACTACCCATGTGATACCATCATTGGAGATAGTCTTACGCTTTGAGGAAAATCAATACAAAGAGACTTCATTACTAATTCAAGTTCTCCGACTTTGTAAGCTAATCCATTTTTCACCAACACTTAATTAAATTTTCCGAGAAGAAGATGAATGATTACTGAGTATCAAGATGCCAAATTCTCACGTCCAGACGAATAAAATCCTGAGAATTAACGCATAATGATCTCTTGTACAAAAAACTGGACAGACCTCAACTGTGAGATTTAAAGAGTAACTGGATCCTTCTTTTTAAAAGGTTACAAACAGTCTACAAATATGAAAAAAGGAAAAGAAAGTGTTCTCATCGAAAAGAGTGAAAGATAATAGTGAACCACCATGACCCCGTCCAACACATACAGACTTGTATGTGATATGAGGTCCTTCATGATATAGAGGAAAGCTACTTTAAGACGGCACTGAACAAAGAAAAATAAGAAACAACGTTTATGTCAAAATTTTGGCCAAAGCTTTAGAACCAAGCATTCGCAATAAAACTGATACAAGGATCGAATCTTACTGTAAGAAGAAGTATCAATCTGCTCAGGAAGTTCCTTTATATCAACCTCAAACCTCTCTTGTACCTGTCCACATTTAAAATTGCCACTTTACTAAGATTTAACCCAACTTCGTATCAAGTGGGGCTTTGAATGATCTTATAAATAAGATCAGACTCCAAACCTGATTAAGAACTTCTGAATCTGAAGCTGATGCAACAAATGTAATTGCTAGACCCTTTGTTCCAAACCTACCAGCTCTTCCCACCTATATCATCAACATTTGTGTAAACGCAATGTTATAAGGGCACACTTGTGAGACTTAATTATCTAAAATAAAAATTTCAAGATTAAATAAGTGATAATGGTTTTACCCTGTGGAGATAGGTATCAGCAGAATCTGGCATATCGTAGTTGATAACAATGTTGACACGCTCAATGTCAATGCCTCTCCCTACCAAATCTGTTGCCACCAATATCCTCTTATGCCCTTCCTTAAAACTTTTGTAGCGAGTCAACCTACATTGCATATCATATTAGATTTTAAGAGTTGATATTGCATGTGCAGAGGGCATTAGGAGGAAGTAAGGCCGTTCAGAGAGAGTTGAACTTATGCACAAACCTCTCTTCTTGAGACATGCCAGAGTGGATGCATATTGAGGGGAAATTGCATTCTACAAGCAACTTGTTAAGCTCTGCAGCTCTGCTCACGCTCTTCACAAATATCACAACTTGATTAAAGTCCAGTGCATCAAGCAGGTCATTCAACTTGCGGTTTTTCTCCATCTCATTCAATTTGATGTAGTGCTGCCATAGTACGACAGAAGGATACAGTTAATACGTATCAAGTACAAACCAATATGAATAATAATAGAAGATCTCAATAATAACAAGTCCTCCCACTAGTTGCAAATGTACCTGGACAAGCCCATGAAGAGTCAACTTGGCTTCGTCATCAACATATATTTCCATTGGCTGAAAGGAACAGATATCAGAGTAAATGGTATTAGCAACCTTCCTTAGGCAAGGAATTCCACTACAAAAGTGACGACAGATGCAGAACCCCTGAACTGAGATCCTCTTCCCACAGGTTCGCCTCCTCAAAGATACAAGTTTCACTATGAACGTCAATATTGCCCATAACATTAAGACTCATAAAATGGAGCAGCATGAGACCTTTGGATATCATAAAACCCCGACCCAAAACCCACCCAGTGCAGATATCATTGCATCGATATTAAAAATAAATAAAAAAGAATACGGTAGTGATGAAAACAAAATTCTGTTGCCACACCAGAGCTAAGTGGCATCTACAACGTGTCACAGTTCTCAACCCCTATAAACTACCCAAAACATTATTTGATTGAGACCCCTTCCGGAATCAGTAGCCGCTTTTCCAGGACAGAAGATGCTCAAATAAGGCTACGATCTCCCACAGAAGGCTAGAAATAATTCAAAACTAGAGGACTTGCAAAGCGAGAGATAATTGGCCATGGGATATTACATCTTGCATAAATTTCTTGCAGACTGGGCGTATCTCTTTGCTCAGAGTTGCTGAGAACATCATAACTTGTTTGTCATGAGGAGTCATTTTGAATATTTCTTGCACATCTCTCCGCATATCTATTGAAGAAAAGTACCAATGTTAACATCTAAAACTAAAACCAAGATAGGTTGCATATCTTGAACATAAAAGACAGATTTTAGCATACCAAGCGACTCAAGCATTTTATCACACTCATCAAGAATAAAATGCCTCACATTCTTCAAAGAGAGATCTTTGTCCCTGGCAAGTGCAAGCACCCGACCAGGTGTACCAACAACAATGTGAGGACATTCATTCTTCAGCAAGTCTTTGTGAATTTTAATGTTGACTCCACCATAGAACACTGAAACCTTCGTATCAGGTAGATAGGTACTGAATCGCACAAACTCATTGCAGATCTGAGAGTAAATTTCAGTATCAAGGTATACTAAGTATGAGAGACCTTGCGACATACAACAAAGAGTCAAGAACTTGATTAAACAAGACAGTTATACCTGGTAAGCCAACTCTCTTGTATGGCACAAGACAAGTGCAGAAACCTGACCAGGAGATGGCTCGATTTGTTGGAGAGTAGACAGCACAAACACAGCAGTCTTCCCCATCCCTGATTTTGCTTGGCAAATAACATCCATACCCAAGATAGCTTGAGGGATACATTCATGTTGCACTGGTGGAGAAGCAAAGAAAATTGCATCGAAGGAACCCTTTATAAGTAGAATATAACCTCCAATTCTGTATAATTGGTAGCTTTGCGACATTCTAAGCTCACTCCAAATCAATTGATTGAAAAAAGCGTTTATTACCTGTTCAAAGTGAATTATTGATGGACAAAAGAAAAAAAACAATTATAACAGGATATAAAAAGATTCTGATTCCATTATCAACACAACACTACACAATTTTATTCAGATTTAGTTAAGTGATATGAAAAGGACCAAGATAAAGTGTATAATATCTCAAACCAACTTAAAACTAGACGACGTACGTAAAATTAAACGTCATAGGACATCTAAAAATAGCTTAAAGGGAAATTGTTTATGTAAAAAAATACCATATTACTTGTCTAATTGAATGGTGTAAGGCAAAGGTCAAAGGTAGAATAAGTATTAAATTGAAATTACCTTCAGATGGATGTTCAAATCCTGAATCAACAATAGCTCGAAGAAGCTCCGGCTTCAAAAGGAAGTCTCTGAATCCAGAACTGTGTATCCCCACGTACCCTCTGGTCCAAAGAAGAAAAGATAATAACAGATTTATAAGCTAACAAGCAATTGCTACTCTCAAAGACAAACGAGTAATGAAACCATCACAGCTAACAAGCAGTAATCTCACAACAAACACACATCTTAACATCCAGTGTTTTCATGAAACTGGTCAAGAAAAAAAAAACTCACTTTTTCACGGCTTCGCCGTTAACTTTACTTCCAGAATCTGGGACCTTCTCGTCCTCTTCCTCGTAGTCCAAAAGCTCCTCCTCGTAGGCTTCGTTATCTCTAGCGTCTCCCATACTTCACAAATTCTATAATCAGAAGAGAAATTTCAGATAAAATTCGAAATCCAAAGCAAAAAGAGAACCCTAAAACTTTGCCTAAAATCGTATGGCGCTGTCGACCATAAGGGGTAAAGCGAATGAGAATTTGCTAACAATCTGTGGAATCAAACAGAGTGAAAGGGATAAATACCTGAGAACTGAGTAGAATTGGTTAGATCGCGAAATGGGATTAGGGTTTCGATATCTCTGATTGCAAGGACAAAGTAAATATCTGAGCTCCGCTTTAGTCGAAAGAGAGATATGTAGTGACAACTAGATAGGGTTGAGCTGGGTCGACTCTGGGCTTTGCTTTCGTGAGCCTAAATTTTTTTATTGCTTTGATTGGGCCTACGGTTTGGACTAATCGATAAGCCGACCAATTCAAATAAGTTCAGTTTATGATAGAAAGATGGGATATGGGGTGTGATCGGTAATGAAGCTTTGATGGAAAAAAGAATCCAGAATGGACTGATTTTGGCTCATCTGCTCATAAACGAAATGTTCCAAATGCTCCTGGAAATTCGAAACAAGAAGATTCAATAAGATATATCGACGACCTCAATTCTTCCGTTTGTTTGATCATAATCGAATTTTATGAAAATGTATGTATCGCCAAAAAAGAACCACACCTAAAATCGATGAATTTGCTATCGAAGATTTTTTTATGTATTCGAAAAATTTCGCAACAAAATTTAACATAAAAGATCTCAAAAATGACGACCTGAATCTTGATTTCTATTTTTTTATAAACAAAATAGGATCTCTCAGTTCGAGAAAGAAAAATAAGAGGATTGAACCGAAATGGGCACTAAATACTTTTCGAGATATTTCCTCCAAATCATCGAAATATGGCTTTCAAATTAAGTTCCGAATTAGTGGATGCTGCCAAAGGGAGTGGTGATGCCATACGCAAAAAGGAAGAGATCAAGAATTCTCACTATTTCTTAGATTCATGGACCCAATGCAGAGCAAAAATCTTTTCACAACATTTAAATTGAATAAATCATGCTTTAAATTTATATTTGGCTTTCATTACTCTGGAAAGCCATTTTTTATTTATGGAATGTTTTTGGCTGTAGAAAGTCAAAAACCTAAAACCAAAATTTATGAACTTTACAAATATAAATTTTTACAGCAAAAAAGTCTACAGCAAAAAATTCTATAACCAAAAAACTACCGCCAAAATCCTACAGCAAAAAAATAAAAGCTACAACTTTATCAATCGGCTCTATGATAGTTTTTTTTTTAAACACGAATGTCATATGATAGTTTCATAGATAATAAATTTTATGTAAATGATTTAATCATATTAAAAACAGAAATAAATCTTATTCCTTTTATAGCACAAGTGTACATCTAGTAAAAAAAATAGTCGAAAAAAAACTCTAGTAAAGATCATAAAATTTTATGTGCAAGAAAAAACTCAATTTTAATTGGATACTAGGATGCTTCTCGCGCTTACAATGCAAGCTTATTTTGTTTGTATAATATTTTTGTAATTGTATTTGAATTTCTTTGTGCGGTTTGTTTCACTTTGCGGAATCAGTAAAATATTTGTTGTAAAATTAAAGTTACCAATCATTGAAGTCGTAAATATGGATAATATTTTGTATGATTTTAAAAGTGGTTACATATTAATAGTGTACTGTTTTTGTTGATATGCAATAAAAACAACGAAATTTGTGAAATGATTTATATATTTATTTGAGTGAAATATTAAAATTTATGACCATTAAATATAGATATGTTCGTAGGTGTAATTTACAAAAAAAAAAGGGTAAACAACATATAACAATTTTATCTATATACTTTAATTTTTGTGGTAGGCATTAGTGAGATTATATATATATATATATATATATATGTATTGGGCCTAGTACATGTCAAATAGCATATAAATAACAAAAAAGCAAAGGCTATTCGAATAGAGTGAAAGTATTCCCAATAGATAATTTCTTCAATTTGTCAAACTGGATAATTTATTCGATTAGCCTTTGAATAATTTCGTTGCTGTCACAATATAATTGTAGAAGTTTTAAGGTTGAAGAATTTCGTTGTAAACAAACATAATTTTAGAAGTTTAAAGGTCACATTCATTGGGCCTTTGTTAGAAATGGCTCATTTGATAACCTGGAAAAAAAGTAAGTTAAGAGAAATGAAATTATGAGCTGAAATTAAGGTGGCCCAAACGTGAAGACTGCCACTGTCTTAGCTCAGCCGAATCGACATCTCAAAAAAAACATCTAGACGACTCCAGACACAGAAAAACGTAATCCACATACGTTCCGACAAACCCTAAACTACTAATCCACCAGCGATAGATTTCGTTTGTAATCTTGAGCATAGCGAAAGCTAATTTCTGCTATACATATTGTGAATCGGGCTCAATTGGTAATTTATCTTTCTATCTTTGTCTACTCTTTTCTCATTACGGTTATCCAAGTTTTTGGGTCATCTTGTTCTCTTATGGGTTGCTACAAAAACAATTTCAAGTTTTCATTTGTTCACAATAGGGTTGCAAGCCGATGTATTAAAACAATCAGGGAGAGATATTCGATTTTGAGCTATGAAGATATCGTTTGACGGAAATGTAAAAGTATTCAAGGTGGAAGATATAAATTTCTAGTTCTTAGTACTTTTATTTCACCTTTCACACTTCCTGGCAGTACGTTCCCTTTATTAAATCAAAACCAGTTACCTGTATATATGGAAAAAGGAAATAAAAATAGAAATTTGAGTACTCAAACTGCCTCGCTGCCATCTTTGGTAATATATAACCATTAAATTCAAGTGTTTTGTGTCATGGCTGTTTCTGGATCGTTTGACATAAAGTAGTACAAAAGCACCCTATAATTTCATGTTCGATAAGAAAGTCTTATCGGTTTATTCAATTCTTCAAGCACTCCCCAAGGACACATAGAATGCCTAATTTTTCCATTCTCCGCTTCATTAGGTTCTTCAATTTGTTCAGAAAAGAAACAAAGAAAGCTAGAAGCAGTCCTGTTGAATTAAATGAATAAGGAATTGGTCAACTCATCAGACTCATGAAACCCGCAAATGCAATCTCTGAATCTGTTACAGCCAATGCTCCTTCCTATTTTTAGGATGTTAGTTATGTTTTATGTCCAGCTTCTAACAAAATCAAAACATATTCTTCAAGTTAATACAAGGGAACTGGTTCGACTTTTGCAAGGCATAAACTACATAATTACCTCATATACAACTATTATCATAAAACATAAGTACATAGCTTATAAAACAAGTCTTAACAGCCACCACATTTGCTCCGATTTAGATGAGAATTTTCGCACCGTGGAATGACCCGTATGCACATTGTTATGAGTCAAATAGGTAACCTAATCCAATTTGAAAAGAAACTACGTTTTGAGTGAAGCGTTGTACCTCATCAACTTAGATTCTGTGACGGCCTTAGCCTGCGAAAAGGACCCTGATCTCATCACAAAACTTGCACACCTTCGCTTGGTAAAGTTTAGGCTCTTGATCAGATCGCCGAAAATGTTATATAATACATAAAAGCCTTGCACCCACCAATATTTGCTTTCACATACTTGGCAAACTTGAGTTTTGTGCCCTGCGAAGAAGCAAAAAAAAACGGAAGACCAAGCTGTTATACGTAGTTGTCATCGTGGTCTTCCATGGCTGCCTGCATGAGCAGTTCCATCAACTCCTCGTTGCTCAGATCAACCTCCATTTGTGGTTGCCAGTCAAAGTTGAGGATATTGAAGTTGTAGTTGACACGGTCCCACTCCACATCAAAACCCTATAAACAAAGGACAATTTATGAATATTAAACTTGAGAGACATATATAAGAATATATAAGATAAGATAAAGCACTGAACACATGGGCAGAACCTTAAAAAACGTCAAGTTCATGTAATATAATATGATCACATAATAACAAAGTTAAAAGGAGAAACCTTGGATGTCTTATGAATCAAACAAAACAGCATGGCTTATGTAACAAATCCAGGAGACAAAAATTAATGGGTGCAATACAAATGCAATAAGATTGATAGAATAGCAGAGAGATCTCATTCCCATGGCTTATATAACAAATCCAGACAATTAGAAGACAAAAAGGTTGATAAAACAAGTTGAATATGTGATTCCCCCACGCTCTAAACATCACTGTTACATTTGGAAATATAATGCTTACTAACAAATTGAATTATACATAAACCATCAATATATTACCTCGCTCTCTTTAAATTGTTTGGCAAAGAGTTGTAGCTGTCTTCTACGTTCCGGATCGTTCCGATCGCCCTCGAAGATTAGTCTCTGCGGTGGTGCCTTTGCCTGCGCTTCCGGATCTGTCTCTATCTTCGGCTTCTTATCCGGTGGAGAATCCATCTCTGTTGAATCTCGGGACCGGATAAAATCGTCATCACTAGCCATGATCGAAAACCTATAAATTTTCAATCATTTGAAAATGAGATTCTTGGACTGATAATAGAATTTTCCGATAATAGGTCGATCGCCATTTTTTGTTGACAGAAAATCAAAAGCTTTATACTGAATATTCAAAGTTTATAGTAACGAGGATTGGTGTAGAAAGAGATTATTGAATAATACTGTGCAGAAAAAGAGAAGAAGAAGGTTTCCAAGAGAGAGAGACAGAGAGACGTGGAGAGAGATTTGGTAAGAAGATGAAGAAGGCGGAACAATTAGATTTTAATTCAGCAAGATAAACAGGGAGGAATTATTTTATAATTATTTTAGAAAAATATGCTGGCAAGATCTAATCTCTACTTAATAAAATGAAAGTTCCTTATTTTTTGAACCTTAATTTATAAAATATTAATAAAACCCCCATTTTAAAATTTTGGTTTTGGCCTCTTAATTTTCATTTACTACTAAAAACTCTTTTTTCGGTTTCATAAGTGAAAAAAAAGGAGAAAAAAATGCTTTTTATAGCGACATGATACACGATCAAATATAACAACTACCCCCACATCTCAGAGCCCAATTCCTCCTTATTTTTACAAAATCATCATCAAAACGGGAAACAATAGGCCCAACACGCTAAGTGTTCAACGCGGAAATAATATCGAAGTCTCAACTCGGATATTCTAATCAACTCGGAAGAATTCCTTCTCGAAAGCGCGCCAGAGTTTGAAGGAAGTCGGACGACACGTCATCAAACGAAGAAATAGAAATTTTCCTATTCTGACATGTAAATTTTCCCAAAATCTAGCTAGAATCTTCTAAATAAGATCAAACCTTGAAAATTGTATATTTTCCTTTATTCAATCTACTTTGTAACCGCCTCTATGTTATATAAATAGAGGGGTGGATTCTTCAAAAAAAGGATCAGCTTTCTAGCACACATTAAGCAGTAAAGTCAACTCGTCAACCATTCCTTGCGTAGCACTCTTTCTCTCTAAATCTCTAGAGAATCCTTGCCCAATCTTCCCAACATTTTATCAGAATTGTGGTTTAGTCACCTTGTGCTAGATTTGGTTCGAACGGTTGGCGCCGTCTGTGGGGAAGACATTGAAGGAATTCTCAACCTAAGAACAATGAGGATATACGTGAGAAGAATGGTGGAGGACGAAATCACCATCAACTCGCCAGAAAAGAGGGAGACTAACCTCTAAGAAAACAACAATCCGCCTATTGAATCGCCTTTGAACTCTGTTCAAACTCAAGGGGAGAACCGAGAGAACTCTCGCGAGACTAGTGAACTCCCTGGTCCGCCACAAGGACCATCTTCGATTGAAGGTTTAGTGCACAACATGATAGCACAATACAAAGCTTATGACCGAAGAAACTCGGAAAAACTCGATAGGATTGAGTCTCGACTAAATGGATGCAGCCTCCCGACTACACAAAATAATATAATGGACGCAGGAGTGATTGCTAGTGTCCAGAGAAATCTATTCAAAGAAGTAACAAGTCTGAACACAACCAACGTAGTTGGACATGAGCAACTCGCAACTCAACACACACTGCGACAGAAAGTGGCAGGGAAGAAGAAGCTGAGAAGTTTAAAGCACAGAAAATAAAAGAAGTCGAGTTGCGAGAAGCAACAAGCAAAGCATCAGGGCAAAGAAAGAAGGCTAAAGAGAAACCAAAACGGCAAAAACAAGACGAGGACACCGAAGAAACAAAGTCTGCAAGAGTAAACGTCCACGTAATCATGGGAAGATTGCAATTTTGTGATGACACCATACGATCGATCAAAAGGTATCAACGAAAAGTCGTTGTGGCGTTTAATCTAGAACCAGACGAAGAAAGGTTTGGGACAGTGAATTCGGAGGTTATGTTCACGGCAAAAGATACGGAACAATGACCCACTAGTCGTAAAGTTACGAGTAGCTGAGTGCGATGTATCTCGGATTCTCATTGACACTGGAAGTTCGATAGATCTGATCTTTAAAGAGACATTAGAAAAAATGGCACTACCAGACCTTAGGCTTAAACCAGTGGATAGAACGTTGACTGCATTCGATGAAAGTATAATCAACGCAATCGGAACTGTTAAGTTGGCAATCCAAGTTGCCGGAATTACGCGATGGGTTAAGTTCTTGGTGGTAGATAAACCACCAATTTATAACATAATCCTTGGCACACCATGGATACACACAATGCAAGCATTCCCGTCGACCGATCACCAGTGTGTGAAGATCCCAATGAGCAAAGGAGTCTATACGTTGCGAGGAGACCAAAAGATGTTTCGAACTTGTTTCATCGCCAAGTTGAAACTCCGTAACAAGTCTTGCATGATCACAACAACCGTAAAAGAAAAAGCATTATCAGACCCTCCTGTTCTAGAGAAGCAGGATCAGTCAAGTGTTGAACTCGTCAACATTGACCTAATAGAGCCCTCTAAGTGCGTAAGCATTGGGATCAACTTTTAGATCAGAATGTGGTGACTTTTGCATGGACCGTCAAAATATGCCTGGAATTAACCCGAAGATAGCAAGTCATAGACTGAATGTCGATCTGACGTATAAGCCAATAAAACAGAAGAGAAGAAAGCTTGGACCAAAAAGGACTTAAGCCGTAATTGACGAAGTCAAGAAATTGGCGGATGCCAGAAAAACGGGAAATGGCGAGTCTGTATGGATTTCACCGATCTCAATAAAGCATGTCCAAAGGATAGTTTCCCACTTCCGAACATTAACCGAATGGTCAAAGCAATGGCCGGAAACGAACAGCTTTCATTTATGGATGCATTCTTGGGATATAACCAAATCTGAATGCACCCAGAAGATATGGAAAAGACATCATTCATCACAGAGCGAAGGATTTATTGCTACAGAGTAATGCTATTCAGCTTAAAAATGTGGGAGCAACCTACCAGCGCTTTGTCAACAAAATGTTTGCAGAAAACTTGGGCAAAAAATGGAGGTTTACATAGACGATATGCTAGTAAAGTCGTTAATAGCAGAAGAACACATTCACCATTTAGTGAGATGCTTCCAGACGCTGAACGAATACCAGATGAAACTTAACCTGGGGAAATGCACATTCAAAGTAACTTCGGGAGAATTCCTTGGATACATTGTTACTCAAAGGGGGATCGAGGCTAACCTTAAGCAAATAAAGTAAATTCAAAAACTACTTTCTCCGAAGAACAAACGAGAAGTTCAATGACTAACTGGCCAAATAGCAACATTAAATCGATTCATCTCACGCTCTTCGGATAAGTGTCTCCCATTCTACAGCCTATTACGAGGCAACAACGAGTTCAAGTGGGACAAAAAGTGCGAGAACGCCTTTTCCGAATTGAAAGAGAATCTATCAACTCTGCTGATTCTTGCAAAACCTGAAGATGAAGAGCCATTATACTTATACATAGCGGTCTCCGTATTAGTGGTAAGTAGTGGGCTAGTCCGAGACGATAAAGGAACTCAGCACCTAATCTTTTATACGAGCAAGTCTTTGGATGGGGACTTACGTTACTGGTAGTAACCTCGGTAAGAAAATTACGCCCTTATCTCCAGTTACATGCTATCATAGTATTGATAAATCACCCACTACGAACAATTTTGCGTAGTCTTAGCCAATTCAGAAGGTTAACCAAGTAGGCCATCGAATTAAGTGAATACGATATCGAATATAAGGGGAGAACGAGTGCAAAATCTCAAGTGTTAGCAGATTTCTTGATTGAGCTAGCACCCGAATTAGCACCTAAGTCTACGTGAACGGATCGTCATCGCAACATAGTTCTGGAGTCGGAATCCGACTTGAAAACTCCAACAGGAGAGATCCTAGAACAGTCTTTCCAACTTGTATTCACAGCATTAAACAATAAAGCCGAATACAAAGCGCTAATCGCAAGGATCAGGTTGGCAAAAGAAGTTGGGACCACGGAAATAAAATGCTATTGTGATTTGCAACTAGTAGTAAACTAGGTGAATGGAGGCTACGACACTAAAAATGATCGAATGGAAGCGTACCTCACAGTTTTCAAGGAGTTGACAAAGGATATCAAGTTCTGAGTCAATGAAATCTCTAGATCCAAAAACACTTCAGCTAATGCCTTAGCAGCTGTATCATCCACGACAGACCCCGTCCAAAGAATAATCATTCCAGTAGAAAGTATTGATCGACCAAGCATAACGCTACCGAAAGGAGATGATGAACTTGTATCGACAATCACCAGCAATGTAATTGATTCTGATACCGAAATGCAAGACGCAGAGCAAGTGCACGAACAAAAAGCTGACTGGCGAAACGAGATACTCAAGTATATCATAGATGGAAAAGCTCTAGAGGATAGATGGGCAGCATGTCGACTAAAGGCTACATGTGCACCCTACGCCCAACTCAACGAAAAATTATTTCATCGAAGTACGGGCAGAATTCTCCTAACTTGTATTCATGGCAAAGATGTCAACAAGATCATCAAAAGTACGCATGATGGAGCTGGTGGAAACCACAATGGTGGTAGAACACTCGTACACAAAATCCGAACCCTTGGATACTATTGACCGACAATGGCTAAGGATTGTGCACAGTATGCAACAAAGTGTGATAAGTGTCAATGACATGAACATGTTATCCATTATCCAACAGAGGAGTTAACTACAGAAATAATGCCGTATCCATTTATGCGATGGGCAATGGATATAGTCGAACCGTTACCGGCATCTCGGCAAAAGCGCTTCATGCTTATCATGACTAATTACTTTTCGAAATGGGTTGAAGCTGAATTTTACTCGCATATCAAAGACAGAGATGTGGTAGAATTCGTATAGAAGAATATCATCTGCCGTCATGAACTACCTTACGAGATAGTGACAGACAACGAATCTCAGTTTATCTCTGCAAAATTCACTAATTTTTGCTCCAAGTGGAACATCCGAGTAAACAAGTCCACTCCAAGGAATCCACAAGGAAACGGACAAGCCGAAGCTACAAATAAGTAGATACTAGATGACATGAAGAAAAGACTAACAGAAAGGGAAGGAAATTGGGCTGCCGAGTTGGATGAAGTACTTTAGTCACACCGAACGACACCAAGACATCCAACAGGAGAAACTCCTTTTTTCTTATCTCATGGAATGGAAGTAATGGCTCCAGCTGAAGTGGTAATTCTAACATTGCGCCAAGAACGCTCCCCCGGAAACGAAAGCTCCAACAATAAGGCAATAGAAGAACACCTTGACGACTTGGAAAAAGAATGCGATGAAGCACTTCTCTGAGTTCAAAACTATCAGCAACAAGCGGCAAAATACTACAACAAAAAATTTCGAGGATGACACTTTTGGAGTAGGATACTTGGTTCTCCGAAAAATGTTCGAGAACACAGCAGAACTCAATGCTGGAAAATTGGGCACCAACTAGGAAGGTCCATACATCGTTTGTGAAGTGGTAAAACCAGGAGTCTATAAGATCACAACAATGGAAGGCGAGATGATTCCACGGAGTTGGAATTCTATCAAATTAAAGCTATACTATTACTAACGACTTACCAACTCGGCAACTTGGATGCATTATTTGACGCATCTTAACTGATAAGAAAAACAAAGAAAATAAGCATGTAATCTCTACTACGTCTTGACTTGATCCCTGCGGGGTACGTAGGTAACCGAGTCTTAAAAAACTCTCGCATAAATATCTGAAGCCGAGTCTTAAAATCTCGCCTGGTCTTGAAATCCCGTTCAAAATAGCCGAGTCTTAAAACATCGCAGAGATGAAACTCTCAAAAATAATAGGGTTAAGTCGAAAACCCCACTTAAACCGAGACCATGTTCTCACAATTACAAATAATGTCTTTGGCAAAACATAATTACTAGCATTTAAAATGGAGTCTTAAAAACTCTCGCGTAAATATCTGAAGCAGACTTTTAAAATCTCGCCAGGTCTTAAAATCCCATTCAAAATAACTGAGTCTTAAAACACTCGTTGAGACGAGACTCTCTAAAATAATATGGTTAAGTTGAAAACCCCACTTGGGCAAAGTTCACAATTCAAATTACAAAAAAACAATTCTCGTAAAGATAATAATAATGTATTTCATTACACAGGAAAGTAAAAGTAATGACAAGGCTAAATGACCGACTACAAGAATCAAAGGGACGACTCGAAAGAAACAAAGCCAAAAATACCATGAGTCAAAGAGATGACTTATAAGAAGGCCTGTCGGTGGTTACAAGAAATCAAAGGAATGAATCTGAAAAATACAAAGATTCAAACAAAAAAGAGATAGACTAATCCCTAGTCTGATCATTGTTCTTCGACACTTCCTCAATCTCGAAAATTAGGACGATAAAGTCTCCGGATTGCAATGACATCAAGTTCTCCCGACTGACGACTTCCTTTGACTCATTCAACTTGGCAGTCATCAAGTCCATAACTGCCGCCGGGATGCTTACACCATGGTTGGAAAGTAGTTAGAGAACATTTATAGACCCAAGATATTGGATGTACGTTTACTGGGCCTCCAGGTTCAAATCCAAGTCGCTGAAACGAGCGCCAATACAGTTAAAACACTCGGTTAACTGAACATGAAGATCGTGGTAGATCTTCTTTTTTTCGTCATTCAAAACCTGACGAAGCCGCAAGTCAAAGTTCTCCTTTATACAATTTAACTCGGATTGCAACCCGTGAAGTTTATCATTAGCCTTCTTGGTAGACTTAAAGGCTTCCCCGTGATCAGACTCGGCACATTTGAGCGACTCCGTTAAAGCCGCGTTTTGCTCTGTCAAACAAAGATCATTTTCATATTCCAACTTCGACCCATCTTTAAGACGAGCAAGTTCTTCTTCAGCAGTAGTGACCCGAGATTTAGCTTCCACTGCTTCAAGTTTATTCTGGCCAGCCCAACTAGAGGGGTTAGAATTCATCCGAACGTTTCCATCCGGGTTAGCGCGAGATCTTTCTCGTAGGGACATAATGCCATTAAGGCAAGCAATAAACTGCAAGAAGTCCAACAAATTTGGTTAAAGAAGATCGACATCAGAATAACACAATGAACACAAAATTGGAAAAATAACTTACCCGGAATAGCAAATAAGGGACCTCTTCATATTCCTCCCGATTCTCCATCATGTCAGAAAAAGGGAGAAGGTCCAGAGTCGTTCTGATATGACGCATCAAATCAGCGCACTCCGTACGAAACTCCAAGATTGACCTTGGGTCGGAGTGATCGTGAGTGAAACAGAAGTCGGGAATTCCCCTACTTCTCCCACGAGAAGCGCCAGAAGCGCCAGAAGCCCCAGAACGAGTAACAACTCCAGGAGGAAAAATCGTAAAAGGTTCCACAATGGGCCTTTTGGAAGATCGCGAAGTTCCACGACAGAAGATGAAGGGACTTCCACTATATCCCTAGTCAGAACAATAGAAGAACAGGTGACTCTAGAAGATCCCCCAGAAGGACGGACATTCATTCCCTCCAAAGCAGCATTTAAGCCTTCATCGACGTTCGGAAGTTTAAAATCATCAAGACCCATTTTTGAGAAGTTAAAGAAAAAAGTACAAGGAATGAAGAAGGGATTGAAGTCGGAAGAAGACTTGAAGAAAACTAAAGAAAGTCGGAGAAAATGTATTGCAAATCAGATGAGTGGTAAATGGCGCGGTATTTTTAGGGATTTACTGGAAGCCGAAACAACGCCAAACAATGATAATTACTTAGTGGGTAAAAATCGAGGAAACCGCTCAAGTAACCCAATCGCAGACTGACACATGGACCGAAGGTTCCAGAAGCAGGTAACTTCTGACTCGGAAATTCTGACTTAATTTTCCGAGTCTGGGGGGACAATTGTTGGAGGTGGATCCGAGATGGAACTTCGGTCCATGAGAAACAATAGGCCTAACACGCTAAGTGTTCAACACAGAAATAATATCGAAGTCTCAACTCAAATATTCTAATTAACTCGGAAGAATTCCTTCTCGGAAGCGCGCCAGAGCTTGAAGGAAGTCGGACGACACGTCATCAAACGAAGAAATGGAAATTTTCCTATTCTAACATGTAAATTTTTCCAAAATCTAGCTAGAATCTTCTAAATAAGATCAGACCTTGAAAATTGTATATTTTCCTTTATTCAATATACTTTGTAACCGTCTATATGTTCTATAAATAGAGGGGTGGATCCTTCAAAAAGGGGATCAGCTTTTTGGCACACATTAAGCAGTAAAGTCAACTCGTCAACCATTCCTTGCATATCACTCTTTCTCTCTAAATCTCTAGAGAATCCTTGCCTAATCTTCCCAATATTTTATCAGAATTGTGGTTTAGTCACCTTGTGCTACACCCGGTTCAAACAATGATTGGCCCAAAAATGATTTTTCCAAAAACGAAAACCAAAAATTAGTCCAAAAACTAGCCCTAGTTAAAACCAATATATTGGATAATCGATTATATTATTAAAATCATATTACACATATGACTATGATTATATTACTAGAAAAGCTTTTCTAAAAAATTAAAAATATTATTGATATATATTTTGGCAATCAAAACAAATATGTACTATGATTATATTACTAGAAAAGCTTTCTAAAAAATTAAAAATATTATTGATATATATTTTGGCAATCAAAACAAATATTTCATATTGGCTTAAATTTTAGTTTATCTCTCTTTATTAAAGTGGAAGTACGTGAGTTTATTAAGGAAATTTTAATAAGCAGTCATTTTAATTGAGTTACTGTTTAGGTTTCGCAGTGAAAATTCAAATTAACTTATAGTCATTTCCGTTCAAAATAAAAGGAAGTTGGGTTCTATTTTATGCATTTTCCATTGGGACTGTTACAAGAATCAGTCGAGCCCATTTTGAAATTTAATTGACAGTTCGCTAACACATACGCTTATTTGTGCCTTCTAAAACCTACTAACTGACAAGATAATTACGAAAAAACAATAGTAAAATAAAGTTATTGGTGAATCATATGTGATCTCGGAAAGCAGTTACCCTCCAGTACACACGTTCCCTAAAAACCTCAGCTTCAACAACTTCTTTTTATTCCCATGATCATCATCGTGTCTTTCCAATTAGCTTTATATTCTTCATCGCCTATCCTCACATCACAAATCTGTTCCAATCAAACTTTTGTTATCAGAAACAAAGAAAAAAACATGGCAACCAGTTCGCAAGAACTCAAAGGTTTGGTACCTTTCAAAAATCATTCAGACATAACACTCAAGCCATTCAAAACAATGTGGACAGCAAGAGCAAAGATTCTCCATTCCTGGAAATAGTATTCACCATCCCACGGTGAATCTCTCGAGTTGATATTAGCCGACGAAACTGTAAGTAAAAACAATGGTTACATTCTGCATTCTAAAACAACAAACTAAATTGTACGGAGATACGATTACATCTTTATTGACAGGACTCCATAATTGGAGCAGTTGTCAGAAAAGGGCATCTTGATAAATTTGCCAACATATTGAGGTCGGACAATGGAAGATAATCAAAACCTTCCTATTAAACAAAGAGTACGGCCAATATCGACCATCCACGCTGCTGTACAAGATATGTTTCATCCAAACGACCATGGTTTTGATGTGTGACTCAGTATCTGATGAATCATTTATTAGACTGGCAAAATTCGATGAGATGCTGTCTGGTGAATTGAAGAAGAACTTCTTAATTTGTACATTATGTTATTACCTAAACTGAATAATCTATTATTTGTAAAACATATGATATCTACTTATATAAATCTCTAAACATAAAGATGTTGTTGGTCTGATTTTTACTATTGGTGAATGAAATTGAATTTGTTTTGAGAGATAATGAGTAAGTCTTTACAAGTTTAACTTAATATATATATATATATATATAATTTTGATTAAGTAATGTTGATATACCTTTCTTTTTACATTATATTCAGGGAAAATCAAATTGATTGCACACTGTGGGGAATATTTCCTGAGGAAGTGAATGGTGCATGCCAAAACTCAAACAACCGTAGTGTGTATTGTATGATTCAGTTTGCTAAAATTCATGAGTATCAAGGTATATTCAAAGTTTTAATTGTATAATTTGTTATTTAACCTCACATCGACCTTATGGGTTCAAGTTGTAACATAGTTGTTATTTACAAAAAATGTTTAACCAGAAAAGAGAAGCATATGCAATGCTTTCAATGCATCAATAGTGAGCACTGATGAAACCATTCCGGAGATAACACATTTTAAGACTCTGTTAAGTTCTACGCATTTCAGACTATCGTAACTGCCATTGAAATCTATCTTTAGTTGTTAAATCTATTAACATTGCAGATTTCCTAATGATGCTCTCGCTCTTACTCCGATGTTCTCTACAACCAACTCTCGGGAAGTAACCTATGCTAGCGAGAACTACTATCTTCAGTTTCCTACCAAGACTGTTCCTGAACTTCTGGAAACCGACGAGGTATGGTTAAAGGTTATTTTACTTTGCTTTTTAGGGCTAAATAAATTGCTTACATACATATGCACGTTACTTTTAATTTGTTTCAGGTCGATAAGTGTCGTGTCCTATGTACAATAAAAGGAATTGATACTGATCTTGGGTGGTTCTATTTTGGATGCAACAAATGTCACAAGAAAGTTTACAGAGAAACTCTAATTGACACCAGTCTTGCTTTGACTACTCAGAGTCCAAAATTTTACTGTGACAATTGCAAAGGGTAATTGCAAGTCTGTTAGTGCAAGGTAAATCTATTTATAATTTGGTTAATTACAATAAACGGTTTCTTCAAACTGCAGAAGACGTAGACATTAGTATTAGATCTAAAGATGTAGATTTAGATGACTTTTACAACTTAAATACAATAATGTTATCTAAGGGATTGAAATATTTATTATTACCATTTCAAAAGTTGGAGAATTCCTATCTGCCTTGCTCGCATTATTCTTCTTCCTCTTCACAGAACCTTCCAATTTCCTTTACTGACCCATCACCATCTCTCGTACCTAATCTCATACTCCTCTTGCCTCAACAATATCTTCATCATATTTCTCCAACTCCTCTTGCTCTGATTCAATTATCTTTTCACCTTTCTCCTACCACAGCTTTTTTCAAAAAGTAATCTTTCAACAAATGGTTCTCAAACACATTTAGCTTCTTCTTTCCCATAAGACTCGACGCTTTTCTTGGATCCGCCTTTGTTTGTTAAATGGACGAAAATTGTGATTTCCCTTTTTGGCTTCAGTTCCGCCTCTTCTAACATATGTCTATTTGTATTTCTCAACTACATTCTGTAAAAAATGGAAATTTCGTTATTTGTTTTTTTATTCTACATATGTACCAACAATAGATTCGCATTCAATAATTTCACAGAATGATTAAAAAATTTAGGTTGTTTCCAAATATGTGTTAAATTAGTAAACTCACTTCGACTTTTCAAAGCTGAGTAATTACTTGCTTGATTATCTTGCATCTTCGATTAGCAGATTCTTTCATCGACGGTGGTACATGATGATGATGATGATGTGGTCGGAACCCTAAATTTACGCGACTGTTCTGTAGGAGATGAAAGATTGTTTTTTTCCCCCCAAAGTTGTTCTTAAGCTTACAAAAAAAATCGATTTAGTTAATTAAAAATGGATAATGTTGGGCCAAGTTTATTTCCTATATGGGCCGACTTTCATTTGGTCTGTTTTTTCAAATAGATCATCAACTATTAAAATGTTGTAAATAGAGATGTGGCCAATTTTTAATTTTTTCGATTCTGCCGTAGATAATGAAATTTACTGGGCCTATTATGGATTACTATTGGTCTTTCGGTTCAGATTACAAAATAAGAAATAAGCTACTGACATGAATTATTTGGGCCATTTTTCCTTTCGAACAAAACCCATCTAAATTATATATATGGGCCACGTTCTGTTTCTTATTTGATGCACTGATTATATCAAATATATAATATAAGGAAGATAAACATTACTATATACTCATTATGAAAATCCATAACGTAGAAACGATTTCCACTTTTATGTCTTTAAATTTGGTTAATTGACAATAATGACAATTTGTTTCTTATGAGATTCGATTGTATCTTTGGTTGTTTTCGTTTGACCAATGATTATGATTTGATCATATTGTACATAACATTTACAGACTACACAGGTTTTTTGTCTGCATTTTTATACGGACCTTAATTGCTTTAACAATATATTGTAGACACCTAGGTGTAGTATGTATAATTGGCAAAAAAAAATTCGAAACATCTAATCTGATATAAGTGTTACCACATGGCAACAAAAAAAATTCAGTTTTATGTTTTTTTGTTTTCATATGTCCACTAACCGTAGCTGAAAATATAGTGTCTAATACCTGAAAATCATTAATTCAATATACTGTATTGTTAAAAATTCAAATATTACTATTTTAGTTGAAAAATTCTTACGAACTAAAACGTTTAAAAGACTAAAGTAACTACAAAAGACAATAGCAGTTATTTTTTAAAAATTTCCCCCTGAAATTTTTATGTCAAAAGAATTCAAATTTTACAAGTTCTCTAAACACCACTCCACATTACAACGGTTTTTGGAGAAGAATGTGTAGGTTTGTAAGCTTCCGATTACAAAACCAAGAACAATCCTAGAGTGTACACAGTATTTCCAAAAACATACAGGCCTCTAATCAACTCTTATTCATCCACGCCACATTACGTAAGAGTTTTAATAGATAAACTACCTCCATCAAGATATGTTGGCTATGTGATTATTCAAACGATTTTGATGTTTCAATCTTAATAGATTAACCTACTTATCATGGAGTTCGACTAGGATTTAGAAAACTCTGAAATCGATGTACCTGACAGAGGTAAAAAAATCCTTCATAAGATTTAGATCACAAAATCATTGTGTATTGGTGAAGTGTGTTGACAAAATATTGGTTACTGCATGAATGTTATTTTCTAATTGTAGATTCATTGGAATATCAAGATGATTTAGAATATGAGTGCTCTACACAAGATGATGCATCTAACCATTCAGACTATGAAGAATTGGAAAATGATCAACAATCAGAAGTTGGAGAAGAATAATTAGCAGATGCAAAGCTAAGATTGATCTCTTAATGGAGATAGATAGAGCTGTAACTAATATATTTGGACAAATGAACAAGATAAGTGTTCAAAAAATGATGCATCATCTTCTTCCAATCCTGAGAAGCCAAAGCAAAACAACAAATATAAAGGTTACTATTTAAACAAGGAATCAAATTATATAAGGTATGTTGTTAGTATGAGTAATAACAAATCAGCGCTATTGGCAGGTTACAATGACCACGATGATCCAATTTACAGCTGTGAATTTTGTGGTGCTCTCTTTTGGTATGCTCAACGCACCAACAAGAGGAGACGATCATCAAAACCAATTTACTCAGGATGTTGTCTGCAAGGACAAGTACAGTTACCTTTCCTAAAGGATTCATTTGAACTAGTATGGGCATTGTTAACTAATAATGATGAAATTTCAAGACATTTTTGAGAGAATATTAGGGCGTACAATATGCTATTTTCTTTTGCATCTATTGGAGGAAAGGTTGATAGATCACTTAAGAGAGGTCGGGGGCCTCAAATGTTTGGTTTGCATGGTCAAAACTACCATCTTATGGGTTCGTTGAAACCAAAACCGGGTGTTTATGCAAAATTCTCACATATGTATATTGTTGATACCGAGAATGAGATTCAGAACCGATTGAACGTTATGAGGTATATCACTATATCAACGTTTTCTCTATTACTGACTTTATGTGGGTGATATCGTTATTAAATTGTTGTTTTTCTTAACAGCAAAGGAAAATTTGATCCCAAGACCACAACCAGAAACAAATTCCAGGCATAAATCATTGAGATGCTCATAAAGCTTATAGACAAGCTCAATCTATTCGTTAAATCATTTCGGTGTGCAAGAGACAGGTTCGATATGGATGAAGGTGAGCGATTGCATATGAGGATAATTTCAAAAAGAGGAAAAGATGGAAGATTATATTGTGAACCAACAGCCTCTGAATGTTCTACCTTAATTCCTGGTGATTTTGTTGAGAATATGGATAAGCATGATATTGTGTTTGAGGAAATGTTTGGAAAGTTGAAAAGGATAGATGAACTACACCTTTCGTATTTGGTTTTACAGTATCCTATAGTATTCATCAATGGAGAAGATGGTTTCTGGGTTGGAATTAAAAAGGAGAAAATGGCTAATAGGGGTAAAAAGACTAACCAAAACATAAGTATGAGGCAATGGTTTGCTTTCAGGCTTCAAGAAAAGGTAATTGAGAAGAACATACTCCTAAGATCTAAGCGTTTGTTCCAACAGTTTGTTGTAGATGGTTACACTATGATTGAGTCAAACAGACTTAGATATGTGACTAAAACCAGACCAAGTTGAGAAGTACTACTATAAAAAGAGTGAAAGAAGCTAAAGCTTCAAGCAGTTTAGATATGAGTAACCATAGTAAAAGTGTTGCAATTCCGAAATCTTTTACAGGAGGTCCAAGATATATGAGGTCAAGTTATTTGGATGCTATGGCTACATGCAAGGGGTTTGGTTATCCTGTTTTATTCATCACATTCACATTAACCCTAAGTGGCCGAAAATCACTAGGTTTGTTGAGGAACGAAACTTGAAATCTGATGACAGACCTGACATCATTTCAAAGATATTCATGATAAAGCTTGACACCTTATTGGATGATTTGACTAAGAGGCAAATGTTTGGGAAAACAGTTGCCGGTACTATTTTAACACATTCATAGCCTTATGGTTTTCTAACAGCGATGTACACTGTTGAGTTTCAGAAGAGAGGTTTACCTCATGCACATATACTATTATTCATGGCACCATGACATAAGATTTTAACCATAGATCAAGTTGATAAAATAATAACAACAGAGATTTCAGATAAATCACAGGAACCAGAATTATTTGAAGTTATTCAAGATTGCATGATTCACGATCTATGTGGGCGTGCTAATCCAAATTCACCGTGTAGTGTTGAAGGAAAGTGCTCAAAGTTTTTTCCTAAGCAACATTCAGAGCATTCAACTGTCGATGCTAAGGGGTTTCCAGTTTATCGAAGAAGGGATATGGGTAGGTTTGTGGAGAAAATTGGTTTTAAATGTGACAATAGATACGTTATTCCTTACAACAAAGTGGTATCAGTGCGGTATCATACTCACATTAATGTTGAATGGTGTAATCAATCTAACTCAATCAAGTACTTATTCAAGTATGTGACTAAGGGACCAAATCGTGTTACTGTCGCTGTTGAACCAACCGACTCTAATTTTCAAACTGATCACTCAACAGATTCCATAGCAAGAAATAAAGTTAAAGACTAGTTTGATTGCAGGTATGTAATTTTTTCGTCTTACTAATTTTATATACTACTGGACATCAAAGTTACTTAAATTTTACTATACTAACCCTAATAAATTAATTTCTTGCCATAACTCTTTTTGTTAATGCATTTCTGTAAACCAACCCAAATACATGCATGGATTTGAAGTTTATAGACTCACTTAAACTATAAATCTATACATAACTAAAAGTAAACTTACATTGGTCTTTTTCCTGCATGACTTTTTTGTTTTCCAAAATGCTCTTCCTTTTGATCTTTACTCTATTTCTTTTTTTTTTAATCCGTATAGAAGTTGATATAAATCTTAGATAAAAAATTGTAATATGAAGCTTGAAAAGGTTTTCACCAAATAATGTCTCAAAAACGGGATCTCATAAACTTTACCTTCTACTTCACCATAATAGTCACAAAGTTGTTGCTTCTGCTCTTTCTAGACTAGAGTGTTTTTCCAATCCAAGTTTCTGTCTAATTGGTAAATTCTGACCATTATAGATAAAAATAAATCTAAATGGTACCAAAATATAATCAAATATCAGGAAACATGCAGGTACAGAGGAATTTCTCTACCTCTCTGTCCAACTCTTTTAGAGGGCCAATACTTCCAACACCATAAAAATCTTTCGTGGTCTTCTTCTTTAGTGCTGTCATTTAATCAAATTACTATTGCACGCATGACATCTCACACATCACACCTAGCGCTAAAGTGTAAAGCAACATGAATCACATAGTCAACTTAAAAATACAACCTTCTTCAGTTGCAATACTTTGTTTGTCATGTTCGAAGTTTTGAAACTTTGTATGTTCTTGAAACTTCTAAATGATATCTTACACAGACCCAATCTACCATCTCTAATTTACAGCATGATAAAATATATAGAAGTAAATAATTTACCATTCAAGGCAGGAGCTTTGCTCACAGAATTAAACTCCTTTAAGGTCATCTTGAGTATAAGATATCCACCATTAGTGGCCTACGTTCAAGACTGAACTATAGATTACTTACATCACCATATGAATCTCAAGTAGAAGAAGACAAAACACAAACTCTTAGTTAGTGAAATCACTAACTGAACTTAATCAACGTCTGTAATGCTACCATAATGCATTAAAGCCGAATCCATTCATGAATTTGATGTTTATCAACTCGCTTAAACTATCAGTACATACATAAGTAATCGTAAGCTTACCTTTTCCCTTTTTCCTGCGTGACTTCCCGTTTTTCCAAATGCTTTTCCTTTTCAACTTTAGTCAATTTGTATTTAACCTTTATAGCATTGGATATAAATCTTAGACAAAAATGTAATATGAAGGAAGACAATTGTTATATGGATTATAAGAATGTAGATACAAGTTAAAATGGACTCATCTTATCATGTATTATTAGTTCCATAGTCTATTGCTCATTTAAGTTAAATACCTTTTAGTTTATTTTCCGTATAAATATTTTGTTCTTCTCTATGTAATTGATTTTCTTTTCACAAGGTATGTTTCTGCATGTGAAGCTGTGTGGATGATTCTTGGTTATGATATTCACTACAGATCCACACCAGTGGTTAAATTGTTTTTTTATGAAGAAGGCAAGCAACCGGTTTACTACAAGGAAGATGACACAGCAGATGTTGTAATTAGAAAATACGAAGAAGGGAGGACACAATTTTTGGCTTGGTTTGATCTAAACAAGTCTGATGCTAAGGCTACATCACTGTTATATGAAGAGATACCCAATTTATATACATGGGATCAAAAGAGGAAGGTATTTAAAAGAAGACGAAAAAAACAGTTTTGCCATTGGAAGAATTAACTATGTTCCAGAGAAGATCGAAGAAGCATATTATCTCAGAATGTTATTAGGACATCAAAGAGGTTTAACGAGTTTTAAAGATTTGAAAACAGTGAGAGGTGATGTTCATGAGACATACAGGGATGCATGTTTTGCATTAGGGCTACTAGATGACGACAGGGAGTACATTGCTGCTATTGAAGAAGCAAGTTTAATGTCGTCTGGATATCAAACTAGGAGATTGTTTGTCAATCTACTTATATCTGATTCTTTAACCAAGGCTGAGGAAGTTTGGGACAGAACATGGATGTTTTTATCGAAAGACATAACTTACAAGCTTAGAAAAGAGAAGAACAATCCAGGTTTAAAAGATTTATTTCGATTCCAGTCCCTTATATATGTTATTTATTGTATTTAAACAAGTGTTCTAACAATGTCTAATAATTTTACAATTGTGGAGTTAAGTGATGCTGAAAAAAAGAAATACACTCTTCAAGAAATAGAAAAGCTTCTCGTAAGCCATGGAACCTCACTTGAATGTTATCCAAACATGCCACAAATCATCAATACTGAAAGTCCGTGTTTAAATCAGTTCATTATCGACGAAAGAAAATACAACCGCGTAGAACACCAGCAGTTTCTTGACGAATGGTTACCCAAGGCTACACAAGAACAAAAGAAGATTTTTGATGAAATTCTTGATGCCATTTTAAATGACAGAGGAGGATTGTTTTTTGTTTCTGGTTTTGGTGGAACCAGGATAACATTTTTATGGAAACTACTGTCAGCTGCAATTAGATCTAGAGGGGATATAGTTCTCAATGTGGCATCAAGCGGAATAGCTGCACTTCTTTTAGAAAGAGGTAGAACTGCTCACTCTAGAAGCCATGTTCTTTATCTGATTGCTGCGACTGTATCAAGCGACCAAAAATTGGTCATCAACTTAAGTAAAAAATAATAATGAAGAAAGTAAACAACTGTCGCTGCGATTAACTAATGAATATTAATGAGTGGTGTTTGATCGCCGATGAAAACAACGTCTCTTCAACTGGTCCCTGCGACCATATTTATAGTGCTATCCGTATTATTTTTATATAACTGAATCTCATTTCAATTATAATTTTTGTGTCGCTCAGCGACCTTAACAAGAACAGGGCTTTAGTATCCTAATTAATGTTGATGAGTCTAGCACATGTTCCTTCACAAGAGGCTCTGATATTGGAGATTTGGTAAATGAAACTAAGCTTATTATTTGGGATGAGGCTCCAATGACTAGTAAATATTGTTTTGAAGCGCTGGACAGAAGTCTTAAAGATATAGTTAGACATCCCGAGAATAAACATTTTGGTGGCAAAGTACTGGTCCTTGGTGGTGATTTCAGACAAATTTTGCCAGTGGTCAGTGGTGGAGAAAGGCAAGAAACCGTGTTCTCTACTATCAATTCATCTTATTTATGGGAAGACTGCAAAGTGTTGGAACTAAGTAAAAACATGCAGTGCGGATATTAGTGACCACGAGAAACAAGAAACAGAGGAGTTTCAGATTGGTTGCTTGATGTATGCGATGGGAGACTTTCAATGCCAAATGACGGTATTGCTGACATAGACATTTCAGATGAGCTTCTAATTGATAAGGTTTCAGATCCTATTGAATCTATTAGAAGTTGTATATGGAAATGGGGTTTTGGAATATCAAACAGCTCAATGGTTAAAGGAAAGGACAATTCTGTGTCTAGAAAACGATGATGTTAACACCATCAACAACCTACTGCTTGATAGACTTAATGGTTATATATATATATATATATATAAATACATAGAGTACAAAATTGGTTTTTGCTTTGGTTACATCATTACTCTTTGACCACATGAATTTCAAATGCTTTATTTTAAATGCAGGTGAGGAAAGAACCTATTTGAGTAGTGATAGCATAGACCCTACAGATAAGAAATCATTCAATAATCCTGTCTATTCCCCTAATTTTTTGAATAATGTCAGAGCTTCTGGTCTACCTAATCATTCTCTACGTCTTAAAGTAGGATGTCCTGTATTATTATTAAGAAATATTGATCCGAGTGGTGGTTTGTGCAATGGTACTAGACTACTGATAACTCCAGATGGCGGATCATGTTCTGGAAGCAAAAATTCTAACTAGGAATATGATAGGTGACAAAGTTCTAATTCCAAGAAAGGTTATCTCACCATCAGATTCTAAAATTCAATTCAAAATGAGGAGGAGACAGTTCCCACTAATGGTTTCATTTGCGATCACAATAAACAAGAGTCAGGGACATACTCTTAAACATGTTGGGATCTATTTGCCTAAACCCGTTTTTCCTCATAGAAAACTTTATGTTGCATTGTCTAGGGTTAATTCTAAGAGAGGTCTGAAGATTTTAATCACTAACAAGAAAGGAGAACAAGGAATGTTGTTTTCAAGGAGGTCTTTAGTAATGTTAAGTAAATTATGTATAGTTGTTTAGTTTACCGTATTTTCTTACGTATGTATAATGTTTTACACTCAACTTGCTTGCAAAATCAGACAGTACTGGTTTTAATTTGGCTATGCTTTTTTACTGATAAGTTTCTTTACTTACATGAATTTCGAAGCTAACAACAATTATCCTAATAAACAATTAGACTAAATTTTTTAACGACTTTGTATAAACAAACTAAATTTGGAACATAGTGGAGATAACTAACCATTTGTTTTTAAACTCTGGTATTGTGTAATCCAATTGTTGCACTTCTATTCTTGTGGCATCGCGTTATTATTCGGTGAGTGATATATAATGTGTTAGTGTTAACCAAAAAAGTAAGGTGTGTGAGTTTTTAAACCACACGAATGTGTTACAACATGCTCTATCACCAAGATCCATAAATTTTACTGCTTCTTCGAGGTGTTCATCAGCAAAGCAGTACCTGTAGACAAAATTAATGAGGTTTTCAGACACAACGACTTGGAGGAACAATCAATTAGAGAAAGTTATATATATATATATATATATATATATATATATACAATCAAATATATAACAATATAGAAAGTAAGAAGTGTCTCCTCCTACCAAGTGTGAAGGGCTCTCAGGTATGCTCAGTCCATTATCATAGACTTCAATTGAATTTCGTAACATTGACATTCGATACAATTCAACATTGAATTTCAATCTGAGAAAAAAAATCACTTACAAAATTCTCAAATTTTAGTATGCGGAATCTCTAAAATAAATGAGCTGCCTCTTCAACTGTGCAAGGCGAAATTGATTATTCTCTTTATATCTCATTGATTCAGCTGCTGTTGCGACGAATCTAATTCGTAATGAGACCCCTTCTTTCTCGCGAAGTTTACGTGACATCTAATTCTGTTTTTTTTATTTTTTAAACAACTAAATTTTCAGCTGAACAAAAATAATAATAGGTAATAAAATAAGAATTGTATACAACGAAACCAATGAATACCATAACTATGAATTTAAAATTGGCCCATTTACATTTCACAATTGGGCTATATATAAGATAAATGAAGAAGTAGTCCTTTTACTGGGCTTTATTATAGGCCCCTATTTGTTTAAGTTTCTTGTTTTGTTAACTTTGATTTGCAGGGTGGTGAATACAATTCGTAAACGAATTTTTTTTTTAAAAAATGTTACGAACATAAACTGTTGTCAAACAATTAGAATGTGGGCCATTTGGTTATACTTACACAAATGGCCTAATACATTGTCACAAGTATTCAGTAAGCCCAAAATCTTTTTGCAAACTTCGTGTCACGCGGGAAGCCAATAATCCCACCAATTGAGACTTAGAAGGGACTGCTCAGTTTCTGATTAAACATGTACCAGTTTCCAAACCAGTCTTTATTATATAATCCACAAATAAACTTTAGTATACCCATTTTATACAATTTAAAACTAATACATCATTGTTAAAACTTAAAGAATTCATATGACCCGCGCTTGAAGTGCGGGTACTATCCTAGTATATTGATATAATGGTCAGCTTGCCATCCTCTATATATATGGGTGATTCACTCATTTATATATTTATATTTAATTTAAAATATTTACGTGGAATGCCACCTTTTTTTGTTAAAATTATCTGCACAGCCACTGATTTTAACTCTTCTGTATTATCCTCCTTTTTCAAAATAGAAAGACCATTATACTTTCCACTACGAATCACATTAGTAGTTCTTTATCTCTCAACACTTCGATATCAACATTTAATCCAAACTCACTCAACGTCTTTTTAGTTTCCTCCTCACTGTAACCTCTTTGTTCTTTCTGATTTTAAATCTTCTATCGAACTCTCAAAGTTAGTCTCTTCTTCACCATCCCAGAACAATGAATAATCTGTAAGTGTCATTTTAAGAACCAATTATTTGTTTTCTTCTTGATATTCTTGAGTTCTTACTCGTAGTTGATGAGTGCAATTAGTTGAGGTGCAAACAACACATACAATTTAACAAATGCACAAACATACTATGAAGTTGTATGCATTTGAGGATCGATCCACATGGAGTAATGGTTGCTACAATATGAATGCAAGATCCTATGTCAATCTAGAGTGACCAAGTGGGTGATGGATTATGCAACTAAGAACTAGAAGTAAAAGGAAATAAAATAAGCAACAAGAAAATGCATCTAAAATTAACCAAATCAACAAGCAAAATGCAACAAGATCAAACAAGACAAGATGCAATCAAAAATAAACTAGCAAATACCAAACTCAAACAAACAAATGATCTAAAGACAATCGATCTAGGAGCAGGGCAAATGAGTGACATGATGCAACAAGGAATCCATTAAGCACCACCTAGGGCACATAACACAACAACTTAGCAAGACTAGCCCACTCTCATGGCACTAATCACTATCTTAGAGAAATGACCCAACTAAACTCTCATTTGTTAGATCAAGTCCTTAAAATGCTTTATAATCAAGTCCACTATGACCATTCAATCCTATAACATCATCTCTCGAAGCCTATGGAGAGAGAACCCTAAAATAGGTTTTCGGGACTTTCATCGAACACCTCTCGGACGATGATTTTCCTAGCATCATAATTCAAGTGATCAAGATGAATTAAGCATTAAATCTACCTAGATAGGAGGATCTAACAATCTTAAGCATCAATCAATCATCACCAAGCCCTAGATCTAGCCAAAACCTAAATCATTCTAGGAGACTACTCATTAATACTCATATTGAAATCGAAAATAAATAAGGAAGAAAAGCAATGCATAATAAAAAAGACAAGAGAAATAAACAAGAGATTCTTGATTAGATTAAGAAATGATCCAAAAAGATGCATCATCCAAAAGGATTCCAATGTTCTTCTCAAATCTCCTTCAAGGTGTTCTTAACAAAAACTAGAGAAAACTATGCTTGGAATCTAAAAACTTAGGGAAATTAAAAGCTTCTTGTGTGTGTGTTCGTTCATCCATGTATTTATACCCCTTGGGATTAGGGTTTTAAAATAACTTAAATTAACCCAAAATAAACCGAGACAAATCGGTCTTAAACCGAAAATCAAACCAAAATGTCTAAGTGGTTCATGTCGTCTTGGGTCGTGTAGGTCGAGGCCTTGGTCGAGAGCAAGAGCAATCGTGTGTCCGCGGGTCATGGTCTTTGTCGAGGTTGGGCAAGAGAAGATTGCCTGCGACCGAGATGTTGGTTGAGAAGGGACGTCCCACGGTCGAGACGTTGTTCGAATCCGGTCGAGAGCAGACATCCCGCGGTCGAGCCCTTCTGTCCATCAGGTCGATGCTTACATCCTTAAGGCTTCTGCTCTATCCGCGAGGTAAGGGTCGGACACCCTGTCGAGACCTTGTTCTGTGTTTGAGGCGAGCGTCATGCGGTCAAAGCCTTTGCTTCCCGCGGTCGAGGCTTGCTTCCCGCGGGTAGGCTTGTCAGCCATGTTGGGTCGCGGCCAGCTTATGCATCTCTTTCGGGCCACTCAAGGCCGTGGCCGGTCTTGAAAAACCCCTTCGAGCTGCAGCCTTTAGTGGCTAGCCGCGGCCGGCTTCTTCACTTCTTTTGCTTTCTTTGCCCAATTTCAAGCTTCTAACCCGAGACTTCTCCTCCATAAGTGCAATTGCATTCTTTAAGCTCCAATATCCATAATATCAAACTTCCAATCACCTAAAATGACCGCAAAACAAGAAAATATGCAAATGCAAAGCGTAAGGACTCTAATGCATGAAAATGAGCCTAAGTGAACCTAAAATGAAATGATATGCAACTAAATGACTAAAAATGATACTAAAAATGACACACATCAGTAGTTTCCTTAGTGAGATGAGAGGTCCTTATCCTTGTATGTTTTTTGGTTATGTTTGATTTTCCTTTTCATTTTTGCAGCCTCATTCGTCTTGCTTTTCGATTTTTAAAATTTTCTAATCCAAAAGTTGTTGTCCAGATTTGAAGTCCATCATTTACCTTTGGTCTTATTTATCTAAAATTTGATGTCTAAAGGACATGTAGATCACATTGTTTTTCAGTATTTCAAGACTCAATAGCAAAACCCTAATTAAAAATACACTAGTATTTATCTTCGTGTAACCCTAATTTCTGATCGCTTCCTTTAAGGTTTTTTGGTTGTTCTTCACATTTCCATCACTTACATTGGGCGTTGATCCATGCTCCAATTGTTATCTTTCATTATTGCAAATTTTTCACGTCTTCTACGGACAATTCCTCTTTCTTTATATTGTTGTCTTTTCCACAATTCTCTTTACCTTGTTGTCTTTCAATTATGATGTGATCATGGCGAGCACCAAGAATAAAGATTTGAAGTCAATTCATTCCATGATTTGTAACCATAATACAAGAGAAAAGGCTACAAGGATCAAAGAGAAAATAATCAGGCTTATTCATGAGGTTTTGAAGGTAAAGATCATTTAAAAATTCATTGTGGATGTTATCTATCAAGTCTGACCCTTTTGAAGTCATTTACAACTCAAAGAAAAGTCTAAAAATATATCTTAATGGGCTGCCCATAAAGAGTGACGAAAATTAGAATTTGTTGGGCAATTGAAGACAAGAAGACATGCAAGACTAAAGGAAATTTTTCAAGACAAAGCATTTATTTCTCTTTTGGTCTTAGGCTAGATTCAAGATAATTAAATGTCTTCTTGGTATCAAAGGCAATTCAAATACTAGTCTTTTTTTTATAAAATGTTTAGCCATCTTTGAGAATAATAAATTTGAATTTATTTTTATATTTTAGAATGATTCTCTTATTTTTGGAACTCAATGGTGTGTAATATCTATTGATTTTTTCCAACTTATCAAAAGGTCTTTCTGCAACCTTTGTGGTGGCAAATAGTATTTTTTTACCGGCCGAATCAGCATATTTTATCAATCATTCCACCACCTTGTCTTTGAATTTGTTGTCATCTCTAAGTCAAGAATTGCTACTCTAGATTCTCTAAAATGATGAAATTGGGATTGGAAACTTTGTGGGATCGCATCAAATTATGTTAACCTAGGACGTCTCTTCTGACAATAACAATTTGATATCCACAGTAATGATTCGTAAATCAAAGAGGAGTTTAGGATCATCTTCTTCTTCGGATGTGGATCCGGACTTGCTCCCTAAACGGTTATTTGCAGCTGATAGTTCCTCCCGATAATAGGATCAATTATAATTTGAAGCATGAGTACCTCCTCGATTTGGTGAATATTTTTCATGGTACCGAAGAGATGGACTTCCTAAAATCCTCTTGTTTGGGATGTTTCTTTGGTTGTAGTCGGCAATGCTAATAAAGTGGTATTCTCATGACCTGTTACAAAATTTTAATTTTAAATTGATTGAGTTTTAATTACATTATACAGTTATTGTTGTAGTTTTAGTTAGTAACTAGATGATGTCTCATGCTATGCACATGATATATTTTTGTAAAAATTTATTATGCATTTGTATTTATTTTTATTTATTTATGTGATATTTGATTTCTTTTTGTTTACTCTATGGTTTTATTTTTATATACAAATTTATTAATTATTTATTTATATATATATATATATATTTGATGTACTAAATAAATCAATTTATAATGATAACTGATGTTATACACGAAATATATTAATCGATCTTTGTTAGTTTGGAGAAGATCATCCGTCCGTCCGTGCCATCTCTTGGACCGCAAGGAAACTAAGTTAGATTTAATTGCTTATGGACCACCTTGGCCCATTAAGAGGTTAATTCAAATTGCTTCTAGAAGACCTTGACTCAGCCAACCGTTGGTACTAATTGGATCATGTGATTTCTCCTTCTTTTCACTACAACCGAGACACAAGGACAAGTCACTTTCACTCTCGGATCTTGCACCAACCTTATCCTATTTGTAACGGCTAGGTTTAAGTGTATCATTTTGTAGTTTACCATCTATTTAAAGGTTGTATCCTATTGTAATCAAATTAAATCTAATGAAGATATTCAAACCATCTCATTTTCTCTCCTTCTCTCTCAGTTTCTTATTCACTCTCCTTTGAACTCTCATGGATAAACTCTCATAAAATCACATGGTATCAGAGCAAAAGATAAATCTTTCACTCCATTCTCTTCACCTTTACACTCCTATCATCTTACTCTTCCATTCCACCATTCAGTTTTCATTTTACTCAAGTATTCTCTCTTTATCCAACGGTCCATAGCAAAGCAGAACGAGTTTTCTCTCCGCCATGGATAGCTTCAAACCTATTAGAGTTAATGTTACTCTTAAGGGTCTTAACTATCTTTTCTGGTCAAGGAGTGTGAAGACTATTCTAGTTGGAGCCGCTCCAAATCAAGTCGAACTTGGAGCCGCTCCAAATCAAGTCGCCGTCGTTGATGGAAATCAAGTGGTGGTGGAGGGTAATCCTAACAAATGGTTTCAAGAAGACCAAGTGGTGATGGCTATTATCCAAAGTTCCCTAGATGCTCCAATCCATGAGTTTTACTCATATTGTAACGATGCCAAAGAAGTTTGGGAAACACTCAAAAAGGTGTTCAGGAATATCTCCAACTTCATGCGTGTGTATGAGGTCCAAAAGGCCATCAACAATCTCACCCAAGAAGACATTGAGTTCACTTCTCACTTTGGGAAACGGAGGGCTCTTTGGGCTGAGCTTGAGATGCTTCGACCTATTACCACCGACCCGGAGATTCTCATTAAGCGCCAAAGAAGATCGTGTTTAGCCTCCTCCTTACACTAAGTCCAAGATAAAACAACTTGATTGTGCACATCTTAAGGGATTAGAAGCTTCCCAACCTTGATGAAGTGTGTGCTCGTATCCAAAAGGAGAAGAAAAGCTTCGGTCTATTTGGTGGAATAGGCGAACTCATGATGACAAACAAGGGAGCTTACAAACCATCGGACCAGAAGCACTTGGTGTGCGACCATTGCAAGAAGAAAGGACATGTGAAGGACACATCCTTCATCCTCATCTCAAACCAAGCAAGTTTAAAGACTCAAGAGCCAACATTGTCAAGGGAGAAGTAAAGCCTAGCCAAGTTGAGTCATTCAACAACGGACCGGCACCAATGGACGTTGATGCGGCTACCGTTCAAGAAGCGGAAAGGCGCTTCAACCTTGACTCCCTCATCAAATCTCTAACCCAACTCAAGGATTCCGGTAATGTTTTACATACGTTAAAGATCTCAAAACCTCTTGTTGTGAACTCGAGTACATCTCATAATATGATTTGTGATCCGAGTCTAATATGCAACATAAAACCGGCCATGGGTAATGTTATGGTTGCAAACAGCCGTAAGGTTCCCATTAAAGGGATTGGAGATTTGAGACTTTTTGATAAAATGTGCAAAGCTTTCTACTTACCAAAATTTACATCAAATTTGTTATCTGTTCACAAGACCACAAATGACTTGAATTGCAAGGCTATTTTTGGACCTAACGATGTGAAAGTTTAGGATATTAAGACCGGATCCATCCTTGCAAGTGGTGAGACTAAAGGGGGACTTTATGTGCTTGAAGACACAAAGACTTCTACAAATCTATCCAATGGTTTTAATTCCGTAGTTACTAGTAATGAAAATGTGATTTGGCATGCTAGATTAGGCCATCCACATAGTAGAGCTCTTAAATTAATATTGCCAAGTAGTTCGTTTGATCATGTAGAATATGAGGCTTGTATCCTTGGTAAACATTGCAAGTCGGTGTTTACCAAGTCTTCAACAATCTATAAAAATTGCTTTGATTTAGTCCATTCGGATGTTTGGTCTTCATCTTGTTTATCTAGAGATAGCCCTGGGCATATTATCTGGGATCTGAGTCCGATCCGTGATCCGTCCAGATCCGTCCCGAAATTTCGGGTATCCGGGACACAAGGATCCGGATCCGGGTAATAAAAATTACGGATCCGCTGGTACGGATCTGAATCCGGGTAATGAGATTTTCTTCGCCGGATATCTGGATCCGACCCGACTTAGAAAATTTAGTATATAATTTTTAATAATATGTAATAGTTCTATTAAATAATTTTAAATGTGTTAATATATAGGTTCATTTCAAAATTTTGAATTATGAACTATATAATACTTTTAGATATTAATGTTGGAATTTAACATAAAATTTATTTTTATTCTAAGTTTTAGTGATATATTAATATAAATTGTAAGAAAAATAATATATTTGGTATTTTGTGATTTTTTTAAAAAGTTTTAAAATTTTTAATATTAGAAATCTATATATTTTTAACATTTTTTTATTATAAATATGATATTAATTTTTTATTAAAAAATTATATAATGTAATAATGGTTTAGATCCGGATATCCGCGGATCCGAATCCGGATATCCACAGGTATTAAACTTCGGATACCCGTGATTTTCGGATCCAGATCCAAGTAATAAAAATATGGATCCGATGGATCGGATCCAGATCCGGGTACCACAAAAATTCCGTATACCCGACCCGTGCCCAGGCCTATCTAGAGACAATCAAAAATACTTTGTCACATTCATTGATGAGAAATCAAAATTTACTTGGCTCACACTCTTACCATCAAAAGATCGTGTCTATGAAGCATTTGTTAACTTTCATACATAGGAAACTAATCATTATCATTTGAATATGAAAAGGTTGCCGTCGGATAATGATGGGGAATACACAAGCTAAAAGTTTAAGAGTTATCTAGCCAAACACGGAATTAAGTACCAAACTAGTTGTCCATACACACCACAACAAAATGGTGTGGTGGAAAGGAAAAAACGGCACCTAATGAAAGTAGCCGGTCAATGATGTTCCATACCAATGTCCCTAAACGTTTTTGGAGTTATGCCGTGATGACGGCGTGCTACCTAATTAACCGGACGCCAACTAAAATCTTCAAAGATCTATCACCATTTGAGGTACTCAAAAAATCTAAGCCATCCTTTAATCACTTACGAGTTTTTGGATGTGTTTGTTTTATCTTAGTGCCCAGAGAACTAAGGGATAAACTAGAAGAAAAAAGTACAAGGTGTATATTCATTGGATACTCAACAAGTCAAAAAGGATACAAGTGTTACAATCTTTTTACAAGAAGAGTTATGATCTCATGAGAAGTGAAATTCATTGAGAGCAAGAGTTATCATGACGTGAAAAATTGGGAGGATCTAAAAGACTTGGCCAGTACGTCATCAGATGGGATGGAAAGCCTAAGGTTCATATTAGAAGGCTTGAAGCAATCAGAAGAATCGGGTGACAAATAAGACGGATCGGGCCGCTATAAAGACTGGCCGCATGATGGAATGGGTCAGGCCAGACCATCGGACGGATCGCATCTTCCGCAAGATGAGTCTCCGGATGAATCGGGACGATCGGGTCACAAGCCGGACACAGGTTCCGGATGACCGGACATCAATCTGGACGATCGAATAGGAGATCCGGACAATAATCTGGACGAGCGATCTAGACGACCGGACAACCATCCGAATGTGCAATCGGGATGACCAGATCATGATCTGGACATGCGATCCGAACAAATGGATCGCAATCTGGATGAGCGATCTGGACGACCAGACGGCCATCTAGATGAGCAATCCAGACAACCGGATAGACATCTGAACGTGTGATCCGGACAGCCATCCAGACGTGCGATCCGGATGACAGAACACTCATTCAGACGTGCGACCAGGACCAGTCGGACGCGATCCACACGTGCAATCTAGACCTTCATGCCGTGATCCAACCAAGAACTTTCGTGATCCGGCGAGCAATACTCAAAACGATCCGAAGCCGATTGATGAACCAAATCAAGATCTCAACCATGATGTCTCTCCACCTCCTTTGAGACGAAGTACTAGGCTCCGTAAAGATCCATCAAATTGGATAAACACAAGGGTCTACTACAACAATCAAGTCGTAACACATCCGTCCCAAGTCACTTGCTCTTTCGCAAACTATCCTCAAGACCATCAAGTATACCTAACCGAGATTGACAAAGACTTCATTCCAAGGACATATGAAGAAGCTAAAGAACACCAAGTATACGTTGATGTCGTGGGAGATGAAGTCGGAGCAATGGAAAGAAATGATACTTGATATGAGACAAATCTACCAAAGGGCAAGAAAGCCGTAAGTAGCCGGTGGATTTTCACCATCAAATACAAGAGCAATGGTGAGATTGAAAGGGACAAAGTGAGGCTTGTGGCAAGGGGTTTTACACAAACCTATGGAGAGGACTACCACGACACCTTTGCACCCGTGGCCAAGCTACATACTATAAGGGTCGTTTTGTGATTAGCCACTAACCTTAATTGGGAGCTTTGACAGATGGATGTGAAGAACGCCTTCCTTCAAGGTAAGTTGGAAGATGAAGTTTACATGATACCTACACCCGATCTAGGGAACTTGGTGGCTCCGAGAAAGGTATTGCGCCTCAACAAAGCCATTTATGGCCTAAAGCAATCTCCATGGGCGTTGTATCACAGATTAAGCACAACTCTTAAGGACCATGGATTCAAGAGATCTGAGGCGAGTCATACATTATTCACCCTTCAATGCCAATATGGTATAGTGGTTATTCTCATTTATGTGGATGATATTATCATATCTAGAAATGACAAGGAAGGTATTCAATCCACTAAGTTGTTTCTTAAATCGGTCTTTGATATAAAGGATTTGGGTATACAAGTATTTCCTAGGAATTGAGGTGTTCCGATCCTTGGATGGACTCCTTATATCCCAAATAAAATACACACTTGATCTTTTGAATGAAGCAACTTATGTAGGTGATAAGCTGGCCAAGACACCATTAGGAGACACTTATAAGGCTACACGTGAGGGGGAGCTTGATGACGAACCATATGAGGATCCTCACCAATACCGTCGGATAGTAGAAAAACTCATATATCTAACTCTTACTCGACCGGATGTGTGTTTTGCAGTGAATCAAGTGTCTCAACACATGCAAAAGCCCACAATAAAGCATTGGAATATGGTCATAAGGATCTTGAAGTATCTCAAGAAGCACCCGGACCAAGGCATTTGGATGGGATGCAATGGAAGCACCGAGATTGTTGGATATTGCGATGCCGATTAGGCCGGGGATAGACAAGATAGGAAGTCCACAACCGGCAATTGTACATTCATCGGTGGTAACCTAATCATGTGGAAGAGTAAAAAGCAAAAGGTGGTCTCATACTCTAGTGCGGAAATGGAATACCGGGCCATGCGGAAGCTCACGGAGGAACTTACTTGGCTCAAAGCACTTCTAAAAGACTTAGGCATTGAGCAATCAACTCCAGTGACTATGCACTGTGACAACCAAGCCGCCATATACATTGCATCCAACTCCGTTTTTTTTGAGCGAACTAAGCATATCAAAGTGGATTGCCACAAAGTCTGGGAAAAGGTGGAAGAAGGTGTCATACTTCCATGCTACACAAGAAGTTCATACCATCTAGCTAACATCTTTACCAAGGCCGCATATTCTAAAGTATGTTAGTTCATCCATTCGAAGCTTGGACTCGTCAACATTCGACCCACATAATCTTGATCCCTAAGTTATGACCTTTTTCCCAAGTGGTTTTTTTTGCTATACTTAGGTTTTTAATGAGGTGGTTCTCACGGGTTCCATGTTTGACCTCCGTCCCTTGCGATCAAGCTTGAGGAGGAGTGTTAGTTTGGAGATCATCCGTCTGTATGTACCATCTCTTGGACCGCAAGGAAGCTAAGTTGGATTTAATTGCTTATGGACCACCTTGGCCCATTAAGAGGTTAATTCAAATTGCTTCTAGAAGACCTTGACTCAGCCAACCATTGGTACTAATTGGATCATATGACTTCCCTTTTTTTTTGCTACAACCGAGACACAAGGACAAGTCACTTTCACTCTTGGATCTTACACCAACCTTATCCTCTTTGTAACAGTTAGGTTTAGGTGTATCCTTTTGTAGTTTAGTATCTATTTAACTGTTGTATCCTCTTGTAATCAAATTAAATCTAATGAAGATATTCAAACCATCTCATTCTCTCTCCTTCTCTCTCGATTTCTCACTCACTCTCCATTAAACTCTCATGGATAAACTCTCATAAAATCACAATCTTTGTTGATATATGTTGATGCATTACAATTTTTGTATATTAACTTTTGACTCGTGTCATTTAAGTTTTAGACTTGTATTCATTTAGGTTTTTAGACTTGTATTCATTTAAGTTTTTAAGTCTGCGTTTATTTGGGGTTTCTAACTCGTATTCATTTGTATTTTTAGATTCATGTTCATTTAGTTTTGTAGACACATGCTCATTTAACTAAATGAAAACATGACTCATATTTAACTAAATGAACACATATTTACAAAACTAAATGAACATGGATCTAAAAACATGAATGTATACAGGTTTAAAACTTAAATAAATACGGGTATAAAAATGTAAATGAATACGAGTCTAAAAATCTAAATGAATATGAGTATAAAAACCTTAAGGACACAAGTCAAAAAAGTTAAAATGCGAAAATTGTTATGCATTAAAACCTAAATCAATAGAGATTGATAAATATATTTCATGTAGAACATTAGTCATCATTATAAATTGATTTTAATATATCAAATATAGATATAATTAATAAATTTAAATATAGAAATGAAACCATACAATAAAAAAAAATTTCACGTATAAATATTATAAATAAATAAAAATAACTACAAATGCATAATAATTTTTTACAAAAACATATCCCGTGCATAACATGGGTCATTATCTAGTGATTCAATAAAACTCAAACATCAAACATAAACGTCCCTCGATGCGCAGATCCAGATTTTTCCTCATCAACAATAAAAGCAAGAGAGTCTGGAACTAAAGAAAACGAATGAAAACCCAACGGTAACGAAAAAGCATAGTTGGCTAAACCATCGGCAAGACGGTTAGCTTTCCTATACACGTGAGCAAAATAGACTACCCAGTCCCTAGAAGTAAAGCCATGACACAAACGTACCAGAAAAAACAGAGGATGAGAATCCTCAATCCCTGTCTGTAGAAAATCCACCACGATAGCTGAATCCATCTCGAACTCTACTCGTCGAGCCCTACTTTCCCGAGCCATATATATACCATAGTACACTCCCCATAGTTCAGCCAATGGAGTAGAACAAATCCCTATATTTACCGCAAAACCACGACACCAATCTCCTTTGGCGTCTCGCAAAACACCTCCCGCAGCTGCAAGGCCCGGGGTACCCTTTGACGCACCATCTGAATTAACCTTGACCCAATCACTTCGCAGTGGTGTCCAAGAGATCATCCGAGTAATACACGTAGGACCATGCATAAGAGTGCTAAGTTTCTTCGATGCCAAGAAAACTTCTCGCTCTTCTCTTTAACAAATCGAACTCGGTCTTTACACATAATTGTCGTGCCAAAGACATTATTACAATGCCACCATAAAGTTATAACAAAGTAGACGACCAGATGCTCTCCCCAATCATCTCATTATCACTAAGATTTGTAAAATCCACTCGTATAAAGACATCCAAAAGAAAGCTCCTCTTCTTCAAGGTGAAACAAGCCGGTTCCAAATTCCTTCAGCTACAGGACAATCACATAACACATGCAAAATAGTCTCATCCGCACCTCTACAAACTTGACAAACACTTGAAGGGGAAATGTGTCTGCAGAAGCGCTCCACATTCATCATAATCACTTGATGCGATGTTAACCAAAGAAAACAGCGCACTCTCTCCGGAGCAATAACATGCCAAATTAGATCATAAAAGCGTGACATATTCAGAGAGTCAAACGACACCTTAGAAAGTAACCTATAAGCCGAGCCAACCGAGAAAATACCAATTGAGGTCCCAGACCATGCAAAACAGTCACATGCTCCAGTAAAGTTGTCAATAACAATCGAAGAAAGTTGCAGCCGAATTCGTTCACTAACATAAGGAAGGATCCGATGTAACTTCCAACCATAATCATTATCCCATAACTGATGTGTCCATGCATTAAGTTCAGTATTGGGAATGTCACGAGAGCTTGAAGCAATAAGAGGCTTATCCAATAAGCAAGCATCAGTCCAAAAACGGACATGTGAACCATCACCAATCACCCAACGTAGGTTAGGGAAAATAACAACTCGTAGACCTTGTAGAATACTCCTCCAGGTCAAAGAAATGCCAGACTTCTTCGTTAGCCATTCCAAGTTCGACACACCCTTAACCTTGTACTTACTTGTGATTACCCGAGACCATAAGTCATTTCGTTGTAAAAGTACACGCCAAATAAGCTTAGAGATAAGAGCTTTGTTCACTTACTCCACTCGTCTAACGCTCAGTCCTCCCGCATGACGTGGCTGACACACTTTATCCCACGAGATTAAGTGTTGTTTGTGCTGTTCCGGTTTGCTTCCCCAAAGAAAAGAACGTGAAATCCTATCAAGCTGATTGAGAGTGGATTTTGGTAAAATAATCGAGCTCATCACTTAAACCAACAAAGAACTCAAAACAGATTTCGTGAGAGTAAGTCTCCCCGCAAAACTTAAGCACTTATGCTTCCAACCTGCAAAATGTGAAGAAGCTTTCACAATTAACTCCCCAAAGGTATCTTTGTTAATTGATTATTGTAGTACTGACATTCCCAAGTACTTCCCAAGCTCTTTTGTCACTTTAATACCACTTTCTCAACTAATGGCAGAAGCAAAGTCTCGATTCACATTGCTGCTAAAGAAGATTTTAGACTTGTCAAGACTTACTCTTTGTTCCGACACTTGGCAGAAACGATCCAAAACTCCCTTAATCACTCGTATTTGACTGACCGATGCTTCAGTAAATAAGATAATGTCGTCTGCAAAACAGACATGCGATAGAGAAGGTCCACCACGAGAAAGGCGCATAAATTTCCAACACTTGTCAATAATTTCCACATCAATCAACTGACATAGCCATTGAATGTAGAGAACAAATAGATATGGAGACATCGGATCACCCTGACGAAGCCCACGGTATGGTTTAAAAGAATTAGTCTTCTCACCATTCCATATAAGACTCATAGATGGACCAGCAACACATCTTATAATCCACTTGACCCATTTATCTGGAAAGCCCGTAGCAATGAGTGTATCCTCAAGGAAGTCCCAATACATACGATCATAAGCCTTTTCCAAATCTAGCTTTAATAACATCCAACCCTTCCTTCCTTGTTTTTGACGCATTGAATGTACAGCTTCCTGGACAATAACAATATTGTCGACACTAAGGTGACCAGGGATAAAACTCGCCTAAGCTGGTCCTATAAGCTTCGACATCAAATCTTTAAGACGGTTGACCATAGTCTTCGTGATAGTCTTAAACAAGACATTACAAAGGCTAATTGGTCGAAATTGCTTAATAGTATCAAGCTTAAGAACTTTTCCAATCAAGACCAAGAACACATCAATCGTACCTTCTGGTAAAAGACCCGTCTCGAAAAATTGCAACACAAACTTCACCACCGAGCTACCCACTATTTCCCAACACTCTTGATAAAAGACTGGCTGGAAACCATTAGAACTCAGAGCCTTGTATTTACCCATACCACGCAAAGCCGCCTCTACTTCCACAGCCATAAATGGCTTCTGATGTTTGTCAAAATCCAAGTGAGCCATGTTCACAAAACCTGACTCTGGCAATCTCTCCACAATAGGAAGAGAATCCTCTAAAGAATATAATGCACGATAGTAATTAAGAGTAAGCTATTCTAACTCAGCCGAATCAGATACCCAAGCTCCTGAGTCATTCTTCAAAGTATCAACCCGATTATGTCTTTGTCGGATAATTGTGGAGGTATTGAAAAAATTCGTATTCTTGTCCCCAAGAACGACCCATTTCTTTCTAGCTTTTTGGAACTAATGAACTTCCTCCTGGGAAAGAATATCCTCAAACTTCCAAAGTAACCGTTGCTCTTCATCATAATAAAGCATCTGAAGGTACACCATCCAAAGCGGTTTGGATGTCCTGAAGCTTTTGCACAACTTTATCTTTCCTTCTATGAATGTGACCAAAGACTTCCTTATTCCAATGTTTAAGCGTCCCTTGAATACGAGAAAGAGCTTTCGGAGTGCTTAAGTCATTAGACCAAGAAGTAGCCAGCAACTCTTTGAAACTCTCATGCAAAAGCCATACCGCTTCGAATCTAGAAGGCCGACAATTAGCATGAAACCCAACATTCGGGCAGAACTGCACGTGAAGAGGAGCATGATCTGATGAAAGAAAGGGAAGACGCAAAACACGAGCTTTATGCCACTTCAAGCGGAGATGCAGGCAACATAAAACTCGATCTAGATGCTTAGCAACATACGTGTTCGTGTCTCTTCCTCTCTTCCATGTAAATGGACTCCCACGGTAGCCCATGTCAATTAAAGAATTGTGTTGAATCCAATCAGAAAAAACCAAAGAATCTGGAGATAAACTCCCATTACCTCCAGTTCTCTCATCCACACGAATGATGGTATTAAAGTCACCATCGTTCAAAAGAGGTTCATCTAGGGTATGCACCAAACTACTTAGCTTATCCCAAAGACCCGCACGACGATTAGGAGAAAGTGCCGCATAAACAACAATCACATTGATCGGTCCTGCAGTAGACTCAACTCGTGTAAAAATAAATTAATCCGAAGAATCAATAACATCAACCGTACCCAAACCTGAACGCCAAAGAAGCCAAAGGCCTCCACTCTGACCCACAGCATCTACTCGAAAAGAGTGATCAAAACCCAAACCTTGACATGTCACACGAGCATGATCACCTCCCACGTGTGTTTCAAACAAAGCTAGCAAATTCACATCAAACTTCTTAATAATATAGCGTATGGAATGTCTAAAATTAGGTTTATTTGCCCTCTGACAATTCCATAATATGCAATTCATAAGAAATACTCGTAATAAGCAAAGAACAATCCCCGGGGACACATGTTATGCACTCATCGAATCGACAACCTTCTCTTGTGGATCGACTCCTTGTGCATTAACATCTATAGCTACACTAGCTTGTTGATTAGTCACCTCGACCATCTAGAGGTCACTTTCTCGTAAATTCAGAGATGGAACTGAATTGGAACCAAAAGGATTCGATCCAAACGAACCATCCGGTCTATCAACATTACCCCCTTCTGCACGTGAACGTTTACCAGAGGAAGAAAGATCAAGAGTACCCTTAGTCACACCAAAAATCAAACCCTTCGCCAGTTGAGATGAAGCCGGTTTCGGACGAGATCGACCTCTTTCCTGTCCTTTCTTAAACACGTTAAATTTTTCAGCCGAAACAAGCGGACCTGAAGAAGTAACTTCCGGTACTCCCTGAAAAATAAAATTATCCTTTTTACCCGGTTGTGACACATTCAAAGGTTTCAAAGGTACCACAGACACATTCTCCTTACCAATGCGTGTGTTATTCTCCAAAACCCCACTTTCAACCTCACCAACTAAACATGTGTCCAAGCTAAAAAAACTGTTAGGGAGGCGTACATCAACTTGAGTCTAACCATTAGAAACATCAGCAAGAGCACGCGTATGAACACCCTCATGAAGACGTACTTGCGAAGCACTCTTAGTCTGAGTATTCCCAAAACTTTTAAAATTACCAAAAAGTTGAATCATAAAACTGTTTGTAAAACTTTTAATTTAAAATTTGTACTTCAAAAAAAAGAGTTGATTATAAAATGGATTTATATTAAAAATCATCTTATTCAAACCTTTTGTTGTTATATAAAACTGTTATTTAAAAAGTCAATGTTTTAAAAAAAACTAAAATTTATAATGAACAATGAAAAATAAAAACATTTGATAGTTAAAATATTGTATAAATATCCACCATTATTTTTAAAAATATTTTTATGACTAAAATAGGAAATTTCTAGCTCTCGCACATTTTGAGTAAGTTGGAAACGATTAATCGTGCAATTACAATAGTGCAATTACTATTGACCTCTCGCACATTTTGTATAAAATTAATATATGCGTATATATTGGACAGCTTAGTGTTAATTTTCTAGAGTAGGTTTTGTCCTCTATATTATGCATTTTTTGTATATCTTTCAATTTAAAAGGTACCAAAAATTAAAAGATGTATTTCGTTTCATAATATCAATGTTTCATATAGAAAAAAAACTTTATCAAAAAAAACTTCAGTTTCTGGGTTTGAGAGAAAGAGAAAGTCCCAGAAGAAGAAAGAAGAAGGTTTGTGTTTTTTTTTCAAATTGTGACGTTGACTTCCAACAAGTCTTAATTTGCAAAGTCAATGTAAAGTTTGATATTTGTTTTGTAAACCTAAAAGTTTAGGATTGGGTTGAAACTGTTTTTGAGAAAAACCTTTTTTCTCTCTTCTCTCTCTCTTTTTCTGCTCTTCGGTTTCCGTGTTAACCCTTGTTCAGCTGCCACCACCACTTCATGGCTGTGGATACCTCACTCCGGCAACCTCTCAACCCCCTTCCCCTCCCTGACCTTGCTCAATTTCCCCCTCTTCCCTCCTCCCCTACCACTCCTATTGTCATTCTCAAACCCACTATTGTAGCCCCATAAGCTTCAGATGCCTCTGGTTCTTCTTCTTTGAAGCCAGTTGGCTATTTACCGATTATTTCTGCAAAGAAACAAGAACAAGATTACTCAATTGCTAACACTGGCAGGACCGAAAAAGCTATGAGAAGCAAAAAGCAAAACCTTAACTTGGTGGTTTCAGATGTACCACATGCCACTACTGTTGCTACACAACAGATATCAGATACATATACTTCTCAGGATAACGTGTCGTATACTGAGAAGGTAGAACTGTCTCCTGTCCAGAAAACTTCAAACCCAAACCTTACGAGTAATGTTGTCCTAGCCGCTTTAAATGGCATCCCTATGTCCCAAATCCACCTACCAATCCCCACCCAACCATCTCCATCCACATCCACTCCCAACCCTCATTCATTCACTAAACATGCCCCATCAAACCATCACCACCCTCCCCCACCTAGCTGGGCTTCCAAAGTTAGTGAAGATACTGATAAATCCCTCAAGAGACTGGATCCTGTCACTATTACCCCTAAAGGCACACCACGGGTTACCATTCTAGACTCAGTCTTCAAAAAAGGTGCTGAACTCCATAAAGATTTTATAGTTGGGGTCTTCATGGGCAAAACACCCTCTTATCCTCAAATCCAGAGTGTTTTGTCTCACATTTAGGGCAGAGGCCGAAAGATGGAATTCCATCTAAAGCCTCTCCAATGAACCATGATGGTTAGGATTCCCAATGCTCTATTACAGCACAAGATAATGGAGCATGAGATCTCGTACATGGAATCTACTATGTTCTACGTGGCTCAGTGGACGCCTGATCTTGCCATAAAACCCCCTCTCAAACTTCCATCCCTCTATGGGTCCATATTCGGGGTCTCCCACTTGATCTTTTCCATCAACAGGGACTCAGTTTTGTCGCAAGTCTTCTTGGGGAACCTGTAGAAACAGATGACTATACCATAAGACTAAGTAATATGGAAGTCGCTCACGTCAAAGTACGAGTAGACTGCACTAAAACTTTACCATCAAAGGTCGAATTCCAATGAGAAGATGGTACCGTTTATGCTCTTACCGTAACTTACCCTTGGATTCCTCCAACTTGCACCATCTGTAAGGAAATGGGTCATCTTCAGTCACGTTGTCCATCAGCAAAATGGGCACCAGTCAAAGAAAAAACAAAGCATTCTGACCTTAGAAAATTGTAGGAACAATCAGTTATAGAAGTGACCCCTGAAACCAATCCTGCTGAAACCAATCACGCTGGAACTCTTGTCCGAGAAATACTTGAACCTACTCTACCCTTAACTGAAAATGCTACTCTCCCTATGGACTGCTCTACTAGGTACACAACCTCTTCATCTAACCCTACCAACATCTTGGTTTCCCAAATTACTCACCTTTTAGCCCACCCAGCTCAACCTCCACCAAACACCTCCAAGAAAACGCCACTTTTTGACCCTATGCAGGAAGAATCTCTCCTTCTTACCACTTCCCAAACTCGTTCCTCAAACCCTCCCTTAAACTCACCCACCCCAATGGACCTCTCCTTTCCCCCTAAACCACCTAACTCCACCATTCTCCCCACTACCTCAGTTGTTGAAAATCATTCCCCAGAAACGGGTTCTCCCCTGCCTCAAGGGGTGTCCTAATCTTAACTCTTTAAATGTCTGTAAATACCTTCTTTTGGAACATTAGAGGTATAAACAACTCCAACAAGCACCAAGCTTTTGTAAACTGGCGGATATCTAATTCTATTCTTTTTGGAGCTCTACTAGAAACCCACATAAAAGAATCTCAACTCAACTCGGCGATGACTCGACTTTGTAATCAATGGCATTTTACCTTAAATCATTCTGAGGATGATGATGGCAGAATCATTGTTATTTGGAAGGCCCCTCTTTCTCTGACTGTCCTACATAAAACGGACAAACTGATGACCTGCAGAATATCTCATCCGGGATCCTCTCCAATCTTCTTTACAGTAGTATATGCTAGAAATACAACAACTGAAAGAATGCAACTATGGTATGGCCTAAGACAATTTCACCAGCAACATCATCTAGGCAACAATCCCTGGATACTCGGCGAAGATTTTAACGAGATCATTCACCCAGCAGAGCACTCATCTCCAAACTTTAACAATTTCACATCAGCTATGATTGATTTTAAGACCTGTCTAGATGACATTGAGGTTAAAGATTTGAGGTTCCATGGTCCGCCATTCTCCTGGTCAAACAAGAATCCATTATCTCCTGTTGCAAAAAAGCTTGATAAAGTTCTCATAAATGAGCATGGATTACCACTTACCCTTCCAGCGTTGCCTCATTTCAAGCCCCAGACTACTCGGACCATTGTTCTGCTCTAATAACCATGTTACATGTCCTTCTTGCCGGCTCAAAACCCTTTCAGTTCTTTAACTACCTTACCACCCACCCTGACTTCTTACCCCTAGTCTCGGCTACTTGGATCCACTCTGAAACTAAGGACTACTCTCTAAACTCCTTGAGCTATAAGCAGAAATAGTTGAAGAGAGAGCTGAAAACATTGAACAAAAATAATTACTCAGAAATTCAAAAGAGGGTTAGTGAGGCTAACAGTTTGCTAAAAAGTGTGCAGGTACAGGCGCTACATCATCCATCTCATCAAATCTTTGAAAGTGAAAAAGAATGTCAAGAAAAGCTATTAAACCTAAGGGAGATTGAGGAATCTTACTTCAAACAACGATCTCGTATAAATTGGTTAGCATGTGGAGACCAAAACACAAGCTTCTTCCATATAACCACAATAGCCAGAAATGCCTTCAACACAATTCACTATTTGGAGAACTTAAAGGGAGTTATAGCTGTCACACCTGACCATATGGGCCACTTTGCAGTTCATCACTTCCAAAATATTCTAGGTGCTTGTGTTCAACCAAGATCTATCTTTGCTGCAGACATAAACCTTCCCTCACACTACATATTAGCTGCCCAGGAAAAGTAAGTTGCTGCCACTATCCCAACACCAGAGGAAATTAAGAAAGCTATTTTTAAACTTAACCCTAATAAAAGTCCAGGGCCAGATGGTTATACCTCTGGTTTTTATAAGGTAGCATGGGAGAGGGTTGGAGTAGAAGTAACTTCGGCTATTACCAGAATCTTTCGAGAAACCTTCATGCCTGCATCAACAAATGCCACAATACTATCTCTTATCCCAAAGTTTGTGGGAGCAACTATAATCAAAGACTACAGGCCAATCTCGTGTTGTAATACCTTATACAAGGTAATCTCAAAGCTTCTAGTTGCTAGACTTAAACCTTGTCTTCAAAATCTCATCCTCCCCAACCAATTTGCTTTCATCAAAGGGAGACAACTGCTAGAAAATTTCCTTCTTGCTTCAGAGATTGTCAGTGGTTACCACTTGGACCAGGGCCCACCTCGCCTAACTATAATGTTTGAGATTGCAAAAGCTTTCGACTCCATCCACTAGGATTTCCTTCTTTGCTGCCTACACGCTCATGACCTACTTGTACAGTACATTCATTGGATAAAACAGTGTGTCAGCTCTACTTCTTACTCGTTATGCATAAATGGCTCCCTTCATGGGCACTTCAAAGGAACTAGAGGACTTAGACAGGGTGATCCGTTATCACTCTATACATTTGGAATAGTAATGAATTACCTGTCCCATATACTTAACTCCGCTGTACCCCAAGGAAGATTTGGTTATCATCCCAAATGCAGAGAAGCACGCTTAACTCATTTATGTTTTGCTGACGATCTTTTAATCTTCTCTGACGGAAATCCTCTTCCATCACTGAAATTCTCTCAATTCTCCAGGAGTTTCACACTCTGTCTGGACTAGCAATCAGTCCTGCCAAGTCATGTTTCTTCCCAGCTGGTTTAGCCCCTGAAGAAATCGTACAAATAGCATCACTCTCGAGTATCCCTCAAGGATCTTTACCAATAAGATACCTCGATCTCCCACTGCATTGTAAAAAGCTCTCTATCCTGAACTATGAACCTCTCTTGCAGAAGATAAAATCTGAATTCTAATCATGGACATCTAAATACCTCTTTTGGCAGGGAGACTCCAGTTGCTAAACTCGGTGATCTCAGGAATCATTAACTTCTGGTTCTCCGCCTTCATTTTACCTAAAAATGCATAAAGCTAATTAATTCTATGTGTAGTGCATTCCTATGGAAAGGAAACTGAGAAGGGAAACACTCAGCTAAAGTCTCTTGGGAGAATGTTACCAAAGACAAAGAAGTTGGTGGACTTGGTCTCAAGAACTTACTTGAATGGAACAAAACTACTGCACTAAAGCTTCTTTGGATGTTGTTCTTCAGAAAAGATTCAATTTGGGTTGCCTGGATCAAAAACACAGTGTTAAGCAAGAAGAGTTTCTGGGAAATCAAACCCTCCCAAAACCACTCATGGCTCTTTAAGCAATTGCTCAAACTCAGACTAGTTGCTTTGAAATGGCTTACTATAGTACCTGGGAATGGGAAATATACAAAATTCTGGCACGATCCTTGGACTCCTATTGGTCCTCTCATTGAATTAGCAGGTCCTTTAGGCCCTCACCAATCTGGTATTCCCATCTCTGCAGTAGTGCACTCTCGCTGGCGCAATGGTGGTTGGTATCTCCCACCTGCTAGAAGCAATCAATTTCAACAAATCCATCAGGTTTTATCCACAATTACTCTCTCCACTAGCCCAGATTTGCCAATTTGGTCTGTGCAAGGAAAAAAGAGATTGGACTTAATGTCGAATCATCAACCAGTGAACTGGCACAAAGTGGTATGGATGAGGAGAGGTATTTCAAGATACTCGACACTTACATGGCTTGTGGTGCTTAACAGGTGCCCAACCAGGGATCGTATGATTGATTGGGGAATCCAAACAGACAGCTCATGTCTCCTATGTGGTCGAAGCTCTAAGTCAAGAGATCACCTTTTCTTCAGATGCAACTTTTCCACGGATATATGGAAACAACTAGTTAGGAGAACTCCATTGGCAAATTCAAACACGGATTGGGATTCTATGCTTCAAATACTCATTGGATTTACGGGAAACAAGAGAATGAGGTGCCTTCTGCTTTTAATTTGGCAATTAGTGATTAATGAAATTTGGAGGGAGAGAAATGAACAACTTCACCGCCATTACCATCGATCTGTAGACGCTATCGCCTCACTCATCAGACTCACGATCAAGAATCATATCTCTTTCTTTCGTGATCAAAACAATCGTGAAGCAAGCCTCTTTCTGCAACTTTGGTTCTCCATAGTTTAATCACTCTGTTCGCTGGAAGTAATTATCGAAGAAGAAGAGGATTTTTCATTATCCTGTTGGACCATTATTGGGCCTTAAACCCAAAATCGTTTTCATTACCCGTTTTTAAAATTTTCAATGTGAGCTTTCTATATTGCTTGTATAACTACAGCACTTGCTACCTTTTAATTTTAATGCATCGAAATTTTATCCAAAAAAAAATGTTTGGGATTTATTTTGCCAATTTGTATAAGTTTGGGATTTTTTTAGCCTTTTTCTCCGTAGAGATCACCAAAATTGACCACCATCAGATAGTATTTATCTTCCTCCCAATCAGTTTCACTATAAAATCTCAGAGGCTGATTTATACGGACAATAGGCCCATTATAGTGAAGCCCATACTCAACCCTATCTGTCCTCCATATAAATAAATAAATGTCTACGCTAACGCGGCGTTGATATTATATTTTCTTCAGTCAGGGATTTCAAAACCCTAATTGATTTCGAGATCCAACCTGCTTTGCTTTTTCTCAGGTAAATTTTTCTCTCCAAATTCGTTATATCTCATTTCAAAATTCAATCGAGCTTACTCTATAAGATTTCTAATTTCTAATTATATACAACACCCATGGTTTACGCATAAGATGCTTCTTCACTGAAACCTAGGTTTCTGTTTTGGGTTTAGAATCTTACCCGAAATTTCCCTTCAGCTTGTAGAATTTTGGAAACTATGGGAGACGCTAGAGACAACGAAGCTTACGAGGAGGAGCTTTTGGACTATGAAGAAGAGGACGAGAAAATCCTAGATTCTGGAAATAAAGTTAATGGCGAAGCCGTGAAGAAGTGAGTTCTTTTTTCTTACATATCGTCGATCTGTCTCATGAGATAGCGCGTGTCTAAATTTGGTCCTTTTTAGATTACTACTTTCTAGTAGTAATGGTCTGATTAGTCTCTTAACTTTTAAGAAGAACAATTTTTCAACTTTTATGCTTTAATTCATGGAAACGATTATGAGACTCATGTCTGTCCTGTATTTTGGCTTTGTTCTAGAGGTTACGTGGGAATACACAGTTCTGGATTCAGAGACTTCCTTTTAAAGCCGGAGCTTCTCCGAGCTATCGTTGATTCAGGATTTGAACATCCATCTGAAGGTAATTACAATTTAATACTCATTCTCCTTTGACCTTTGCTTTGCACCATTCTATTACACAAATGGTATGGTATAAGTTTACAGAAACGACTTCCTGGTTTTAGTTGCACTATGACATATAATTTCGTGTACGTCTTTTAGTTTTCAGAAGATATGTTAGTTTAAGATATTAAATACTTTATCTTGGTCCTTTTCTTATCAACTAACCAAATCTGAATAAAATTGCGTCTGTGTTGTGTTGATAATGGAATCAGATTCTTTTTATGTCCTGTTATGATTGTTTTTGTTTTACTTCTCCTTTTATAATTCACTGATTACTTTTAACAGGTAATAAATGCTTTTTCAATCTATTGATTTGGAGTGAGCTTAGCATGTCATAAAGCTACGAATTATAAAGAAATGGAGGTTATAATCTACTTACAAAGGGTTCCTTCGATGCAATTTTCTTTGCTTCTCCACCAGTGCAACACGAATGTATCCCTCAAGCTATCTTGGGTATGGATGTTATCTGCCAAGCAAAATCTGGTATGGGAAAGACTGCTGTGTTTGTGCTTTCGACTCTGCAGCAAATCGAACCTTCTCCTGGTCAGGTTTCTGCACTTGTCTTGTGCCATACAAGAGAGTTAGCTTACCAGGTATACTATTTTTTTTATTGGACCTGGACTTCTAATAGTTATTTTTGCATCCCCAAGTTTTCACATGCTTATATTATCTGCAGATCTGCAATGAGTTCGTGCGATTCAGTACCTATCTGCCTGATACAAAGGTTTCGGTGTTCTATGGTGGAGTTAACATTAAAATTCACAAAGACTTGCTGAAGAATGAATGTCCTCACATTGTTGTTGGTACACCTGGTCGGGTGCTTGCACTTGCCAGGGACAAAGATCTGTCTTTGAAAAATGTGAGGCATTTTATTCTTGACGAGTGTGATAAAATGCTCGAGTCACTTGGTATGTTGATCTTTGACATTGTATGTATAATTTATCATTCCTGTCCTTGAATAATTGTATGTTCTAACACTTGTTGCTTTTCTTTGTCAGACATGAGGAGGGATGTGCAGGAAATTTTCAAGATGACTCCTCATGACAAGCAAGTAATGATGTTCTCAGCCACACTCAGCAAAGAGATACGCCCAGTCTGCAAGAAATTTATGCAGGATGTAATGTCCCACTGCCAATATTCTCTCGCTTTGCAAGCTTGCAATCTTGATTAATTTTTAGCCTTCTGTGGGAGATCTAGGTTTATTTGAGCACCTTTTACCTCGGGATTCCTGCCCTGTTCACCTGGATGCAGGGTCTTAGTCCACTAATGTTTTGGGTAGTTTGTTGGGGTTTGACGAATTAGGAGACTTTGGATATGTCACTTAGCTTTGGTGTGATTCAGTGATGTCGTTCTGTGGGATCTACTATCATCTCCTTTTTTATTATTGGAAATGCTAGCAGTGCTGGGTGGGTTTTGAGTCGGCCTTGTAAGACCTCAAGGGTTCATCCTACTCAATTTTATTGGCCTTAGTATTTATTGCAAAAGTCACATCTTTGAAGAGAAAACTGGTGGACAAGGATCTCGGTTCAGGGGTTCTTCATCTGTCATCATTTTTGTTGTGGAAATCATTGCCTAGGGAAGCCATGCTAACATTATTTATTCTAATATCTGTTCCTTTCAGCCAATGGAAATATATGTTGATGATGAAGCCAAGTTGACTCTTCATGGACTTGTCCAGGTACTTTAACTTGTTTGAGGTCTTCTTATTATTCATATTTGGTGATCCTTGATACTAATTGAGTTACTATATATCTGCCTTACTGTAACAGCACTACATCAAACTGAACGAGATGGAGAAAAACCGCAAGTTGAATGACCTTCTTGATGCGTTGGACTTCAACCAAGTTGTCATATTTGTGAAGAGCGTGAGTAGAGCTGCGGAGCTTAACAAGTTGCTGGTAGAATGCAATTTCCCGTCAATATGCATCCACTCTGGCATGTCTCAAGAAGAGAGGTCTGTATGCTACCATAATAATTCAACACTTTCTGAACCAACCCTACTTGCTCTTAAAGACTTGATGGAGACCAACACGGAAGGCTAATATGATGTGATATGTAGGTTGACTCGCTACAAAAGTTTCAAGGAAGGGCATAAGAGAATCCTTGTGGCTACTGACTTGGTCGGAAGAGGCATTGACATAGAGCGTGTCAATATTGTTATCAACTACGACATGCCAGATTCTGCTGATACATATCTTCACAGGGTAAGTATTCGTAATTACAGAATCTTGAAATTAGTTACTGTTACTGAAAGAGCACTTGTAACTTTAATGTTATGTGCTGTTTATGATATAGGTTGGGAGAGCTGGTAGGTTTGGAACAAAGGGTCTTGCAATCACATTTGTTGCATCAGCTTCAGATTCAGAGGTTCTTAATCAGGTTAGAAATTTGTTCTTTTCCATAAGTCCAATCTCCAGTCGATATTGAGTTGGTTCGTTTAGTAAAATGTCAATTTCAATTGTGGACAGGTACAAGAGAGGTTTGAGGTTGATATAAAGGAACTTCCTGAGCAGATTGATACTTCCACATACAGTAAGTTTTGATTCTTTTATCAATTTTACAAAGCTATGGTTTTGTCTGGCTTTGTTAAGTTTACGTTGTTTCTTCCTTCTTTATTGCAGTGCCGTCGTAAGATAGCTTCAGATTAGATACTGCTTGTGATGGAAAAAGGATCATGGACCCCTTCTCTGTGTTTTTAAATTTATTTTTTAGACCCTTTGTTTGTGATCTTCTAAAAGAAGAAGACCGAGATAGTGAGAGATTAAGAGATTCCTAGATTAAACTCGTAATTTCGTCAGGTTTGTGTACAATCGAATATCATGCCTTTTCTATGTCGAGGTATTACTTTTTATATTGTTTTATCCGTAGTTTAATTAGTTTATTAGGTTTTAAACACATATTTACTATAGATTCTTCAAAGCTCCATAGAATTATATACTCCAATGGCAGATTGCAAATATACTTTTATTAGAATAGCTGAACCCAACAGTCTATTATATCCACCCGCAAATGAGTATATTACTTTTCTTACATATAAATATTTTTGACAATTTTCTTACATGTATAATCGATAGATACACCATCACACTGTAAACTTGTTTAAAAATATAATTGGAAATTAATTAAAAACGAAACACCCCGTTTTCTTGTTTACGTTTTGAAGAAGTCAAAGTCAATTCCAATTCAGCAACTCCTCGATCATCTCCATAGCTAATTGATCCTCATCAGAAATAATAGCCTCTTCTTTCCCAACATTTTGTTTCTCCATCGTAGTCAAACCCAAATCAACCGCATTTTCGTTTACAATATTATTCCCGAGTTCAAGACGCATGACCCAAGTCGGACTCATTTTTGACCCGGCCCGTTTCTGCCAAACTCCTATATGGGAACTGTCGGTGTCAAGACGGAGACACGTCAGCGACGGCGTTAGATCTTTACAGCTCCTTCTTAGCTTTGCATTCAAAAGCTCAGATAAAGACTTATGTGACATTATCTGAGAGTTAACATCGTTAACGTTATCAGAGCTTTCCTCTGATTTGACAACAGGAAAATTTGTCTTAGCGTTTTGGCCATTCATTAAAAGAGCTGCTTGATCGTATGCTCTCGCAGCCGCTTCTGCTGTTTCGAATGTTCCAAGCCACACTCTTCTCTTCCTAATCATTTTCATATGAAAAAAACAAATATAACGTTGACATATGCAAATCTAAACAATTGAGATCATATACATATTTAGAGAGATCATACTTACAATAGAGGATGACGAATCTCAGAGACCCAAGAACCCCATTGTCGCTGACGAACACCTCGGAACTTCCTTGTAAGTACCATCTTATATTTACCTTAAAGACTTTCTTTGTTTATAATATCTGCTAATAAATTTAGGGTTCTTAGTTTCTTCCTTATAATAAGCAGACACCAAACTGAGGACAATCCTAAGAGAAACTTACATGTGATCTTACTACAGTTTGTCTCCAACTAACTATATGTATATATAACTCAATTTTAGAATTGCTCTAAATATGTAAATTGACTTTTCTTCGATGATTAATAAATATGTTCTACTATGCTAATTAAGATAGATGATCCCCACAACATGTCTCTCAAGCCTCCGTGAGGGCCGTAACATCAACAGATATCTACCCATTCTTTATTTATGAATGTTCAACTTTATCATAACGATTCTAGTGAAGACACGACTTGTACTTTTGTTTCTAACGTGACTTTCATTGCCATTTAAAGATTCTTTTATGGTTTTTATTTCAGTGTTTTCCCTGACCTAGCTAAAAATCTTCTCTGAATTTTAATACCCACAAAAAAAGTGAGATACGTATGAGTAAAGATAGAATATATACTTATAAGAGTACACTATAAGGTCACCGAACTGCAGTTTCATAACCAAAACTGGTACTTCAAACTTTGAGTGTGCATAAATATAACATAGCTGCAAGGTTAACCTCAATTTCCTGGTACTATCCTTATCGTCCAGTTCACGTCAACCTACATCTCAGATTTTTCTTTTATTTTCAACAATTACATCTACAAAATTAATGCACATAATTTAAATCTTAAACCCTATCACATAGAGCTACGCAACTACTTAGAATCGATGTCTGATAGAAAAACCTTAAAAGTTGTTAATACGAAAATTAACATTAAACAAAGATTTATACGTTATGGAGCTGAGCTATTCTCCATTCTAACTAGTTTTTTTTTTTTCTGTGGGGATAATTTGGTTTGCTATCTTCGTCGTTGCTCAGAAATAATCAATATCTCAATAAACCTCTTTTCCTTTTTCGTCCTCGCTTAATTACGCGAGATTTGATTTGGCAATTATATCCCGGATTCTCATATCGAGTTTCCAAATCTTTCATGTTATCAAACTGTTCAAGTTCCCCAAGATTCATGTTTTTTTTTCCTAGATTTGGGTCTTCTGAATGAACTTAATTATGAGTCTTGAGTCCACTCAGGTTGGCACTACTGACAGTAATGGATATTTAACAAAACAAAAGACAATATCCGATGGAATTTAAAAAATTGTGTAACGAAAGAAACAAAAACAATTAAATGTGGTGGGTAGAGTGGTGAAAAGCCATCATACATTTCAACGGTTCATTTAAGGGTAAACCAACAATAGGGCAAGAACTCTTCACACTATTAACAATAAAGTTTCATTTTAACTATGGTGGCCCTATGTGATTGTCAACGTCAATTGTGTTATATCAATCTCATTAATATCTTTTAACATTTCCATGAATGGTATTCACCAATAGAACATTTTGAAGATGTGTGGATTCCAAGTCAGAGTTAAAGAAAGGAACAAGACAAAATTGAAAGAGGAACTGGAATGAAGATTTGATGATCAAGAATGAATCGAGACAGAGAGCTGTAGCTGGACTCAACAGATTTGTGTCATGCAGAAATGGAAACTACCATAACTTGAGAGTTTTCCATTTCTGAGTGATTTGGGAAGATTCTAGATTTAGTTTTCGTATAATAAAAAAACTAGTAGTGTGTGTAGCGGCAGCGAACACTCTAGAGCTTTTGGGGGAGTTTAATTTAAGGTTTGAGAGGAAAAACTCTAGCAAGCCTTAGTTGAGTGTTGAAGCTTTCGTTTTGTGTTAGTGAAGTGTTGTACCCAACTGATATAAGACTTTTGTAGAAAAGGTTATATTAATGAAGCGAGTCAAGCGTTTGGATCAGCGCTTTCCGATCAAAGTTTTGTTTATTCCCTTGTCCATATAATTACAATTAGTATCAGAGCCAATCACTTAACCAAATCAAGTGTGGTCTTGCGGAAAGTATGGAAGGGAAACAGCAGTTTGTGATAGTCCGTGAGCCGTTAATATTGGATCCAAATAATTATGGTCACTGGAAAGTTGAGATCAAATAGATCATCAAAGGTATCTTTGAGGAGGCATGGGGAGCTGTCGAGGATGGATGGACACCACCAATGGTGAAGAATGGTGAGGACTTTGTACCAAAACCAAGGAAAAGCTAGACACCGAAGAGAAAGCCGAGTCAAAGTACAACTCCAAGGCTCTATCGGCGATATTCAATACCCTAGCACCAAATCAGTTCAATCAAGTACAAGGTTGCACAACGGCTAAAGAGGCGTGTGACATATTGCAGGTGTCATTTGAAGGAACATCCAGTGTAAAACGAACGAGGATATGCTAGCCACCCGATTTGAAGCTCTTACGATGGATGAGCATGAGACGATACAAGCTTTCAACAGCAGGCTCAACACTCTGTCTCACAAAGCTCTTGTGTTGGGTAAAACCTACAAGGACAAGCAACTTGTTAAGAAGTTCATGCGTTGTCTTCCCCCGAAGTTTCATGGACACCGATCTGCTCTTGAGGTAACTCAGAACTCTGATAACATGAGTTTTGGACAGGTAGTTGGTATGATGCAGGCGTATGAGATTCAACTCAACAAGGGAGTCGAACCACATAATGGAAAAGGCGTTACTCTGTTAGTCGAAGAAAAATCGAAATCACAAATAACTGATATGGAAGATCAAGTGGGATTGATTATCAAGAAGCATCTCAGGAAGTTCGAAACATGACAGAAAAGAGACAATCATGTATCAGCTAGACAGACCACTGATAAAACCCAACAGATGTCTGATAAACAGTGTCTTGAATGTCAAGGGTTTGGACATTTCAAAGCAGACTGTCTAACTATTAGAAGGAAGATGACTCTTAGGTGTTATGAGTGTCAAGGATATGGTCATATGAAGTCGAAGTGTGTTGGCACATTCAAACGGAAGGACAAGAACGCCCTGGTAAGTTGGAGTGAAAGTGACGCAGAGGATGAGGATGGAAACAATAATCTGGAGTCTTATTTTGCAAACTTCAGTGTGGTTGAGATGTCGGATGACAACAATGCTATAGTTAGAGATTTGAATGAAGGTCAAACATTTGTCAACTATGCTGCTCAGAATTCAGATATTGATGAGGATACATATGATGAGGAAGACTTAGGCCTATCGCCTGCTGATGAAATGCAGATTGTCTGTAAAAAAACTGGTAGAGCTAAATGAGAAGAACAGCACACTAGTGATTGAGAAATAATTTTTAAAAGGACTGATTGAGAATTTAGAAACAGAACTTGAGTTTGAGGTAACTAAGAATAAAGAGCTAGAAGGTTGTATGTCTGATCAACTTACGAACATCAAGATGCTGTCAAATGGTACAAAAGATCTCGACAAAATCTTACAATATGGAAGAACCGACAAGGCAAACTAGGGTTTAAGGTATTGTGGTGCAGAGAATGCTACAGCAAATTCTGTTTTCGTCAAAGCAAGTGACACCAACGAAGCTTCATCATCGCATCAAGAATCTAAGAAAGTGGTTCAGAAAACTACTCCAAGGATGGGATAACAATAGACAACTTTGGGTCTGAATCAGAGGTCATCTAGACAACAGCCGGTATGGTTAGAATCACAAGGTTTATCATCAACAGAAGTTTGGATAAAGACAGAGGTTCAATCAACAACAATGGTTTGGGGAGAAATAGAAGGTTGGTAAACGGTAGTGGTTTGTTCAGAATCAGTGGTACGGTCACGATGAAAGCAACATGAACCCTATAATCGAGACTATCAAAATTATCTTCCAGAATCCTGGTGATGTGGCAAATTTGGGCACATTAGATCTCAATGCTACAGATTCCAAAGACGTCTCCACAATATCAAAAACCTACATAAGTACCACAAGGATGCTAGACACTCTAACAAAGTGAGGATCAACAAACTAGATATGTACTGTCATGTTGCATACAAGGCATATAAGAATCACAGTGGCACTAGGATAGATCGCTGGTATTTGACAGTGGTTGTTCAAGGCATATGACAGGAACGGTATTTGACAGTGGTTGTTCAAGGCATATGACAGGAACGGAAGAAAATCTGTTGAATTTTGAGAAAGTGTCTGGATGAAAAGTTATTTTTGGAGGTGGTGCAAAAGGTGAACTCAAAGGAAAAGGAGATACGAATGGTCCTTCACAACCTAGGTTAAGTATTGTCTACTTCGTTGATGGTTTGAAAGCAAATCCTATCAGTATCAGCTAGCTGTGTGATATGGACCTTGATGTAACATTCACAAAAATTGGCTGCAAGGCATACAACTCACATGGAGTTGTTGTTCTCGAAAGAGTTAGGTCAGGAAATGATTGCTACATGTGGGTTCCTGAGAAGAAGTATACGAGTGATGTTCAAGAGTATGAAGGAAAAGTGTGGCATCAATGCTTAGGACATATGAATTATCGAACAATGGTAAAACTTGCAAATCAAGAGGTTGTACGTGGTTTACCAAAATTTTAGAGCACACAGGAGTTTGTGTGTGGTCCATGTAGTATGGGAAAGCAAGTTAAGACCCAAAACCGATATGTGCCAGATGTTAAATCCACAACTCCTTTGGAATTGGTTCACATGGATCTGATGGGACCAATTCAAGTGACAAGCTTGGGCAGAAAAAACGTATATTCTGGTAATGGTTGATGATTTTGCACTATATACATGGGTCAGATTTTTGAGCGAAAAGAACGAAACTCTTTACAGCTTCAAAATTCTAGCTTTACAGCTTAAGAACGAGGATAATGGGATCAAGACAATTAGAAGTGATAATGGTAGAGAATGTCATAATGCAGTGTTTAATCAATTATGTGGAACCTAAGGAATCATTCACACGTTCTCAGCTCCTCGCACTCCACAGCAAAATGGTGCCGTAGAAAGAAAGAACAGAATATAGGAAATCACCAGAGCCATATTACATGGAAATGGTGTGGCCAAGCATTTTTGGGTAGTAGTTTTCAATACTGCCTGTTACATCACCAACACGGTGTATGTTCGGCAAGGTACGAACAAGACTCCGTATAAACTATGGGAAGGTAAACCACCAAATGTTAGCTACTTCCACATATTTAGATATGTCTGCTATATAAATTATAAAGATCACCTTGGGAAGTTTGACTCCAAAAGTGACACATGTATGTTTCTTGGTTATTCAGGGACTAGCACAACGTTTCAAGTTTACAACAAATGCACTCTGGTGGTTCAAGAAACAGTGAATGTTGTATTTGATAATTCATCCTCACTGTTCCTTGAACTATTGGCTGCAAGAAGTAGTGTATGTGGAACAGCCCAAAGAATTTGAAGATCCGGAACATCCTAAATATTTATACAAGCTCCACAAAGCTCTGTATGGTCTGAAACAGGCTCCTCGAGCCTCGTACCAGAGGTTGGAAACGTTTCCGATAGATAATGGATATTCTCGTGGAAATGTTGACAAGACGCTGTTCATCAAATTTTTTGAATCAGACTTCATGGTAGTGCAGATCTATGTGGACGACATTGTGTTTGGATCTACAAACCAGAATTTGGTAGATGATTTCGTTAGAGTCATGACTCAAGAATTCGAAATGGGCATGTGTGGTGAACTGAGCTACTTTCTGGGCTTCCAAGTGAAACAGACTGATGAGGGAATCTTCGTCACTCAGAGCATGTATGCTAAAAACTTGGTAGAACGTCTTGGTAAGTCATCAAGCATGGGATATAGAACACCTATGGCTTCTACAGAGAAGCTGTCAAAAGATGAAACAGGTGAAACAGTGGATGAAAAGCTCTACACGAGTATGATTGGAAGTTTACTATATATAACAGCCAGTCGTCCAGATTTGTGTTATGGTGTAGGAGTTTGTGCTCTGTATCAAGCTAAACGAAAAAAGTCACATCTTCTGGTCGTCAAAAGGATCATCAAGTATGTGAACAACACTGCCAGCTTGGGTATTTACTTCACCAAAGACACCAACAGCACTCTAGTGGGATGTTGTGATGCAGACTAGACAGGTTCGTCAAATGACAGAAGAAGCACTAGTGGAGGCTGCTTCTTCATGGTAAATACTCTGATATCTTGGCTAAGCAAGAAGCAAAACAGTGTCTCTCTATCCACAGCCAAAGCTGAGTACATTGCCCTTGGCAGTTGCTGTACACAACTTATGTGGATGAAACAGATGGCTGATGACTATGGTACTCCCTCTGAACCTTTACTTATTCATTGTGATAATCAAAGTGCCATAAACATTGCTAAGAGTCTTGTGTTACATTCTCGAACTAAACACATTATAATTAGACATCACTTTATTCGAGAACTAGTTGAGGAGAAACTAGTCATCATCGATCATGTGAACACTGAATCTCAATTAGCTGATATCTTCACAAAACCCTTAGATTTTAATCGCTTTATTCAGTTAAGATCTGCTATTGATGTTTGTGAAATCTAATTGTCACATTCTAGTGTGTAAGGTGTTGACAGGGACAGGACAAGACTTATGTTGCGCAACCTATTTCTAAAGTTGATGGTATATACTTGGTTCTGCACATTGTGGAAAACAGGTACCTGTCATGCCGATCTGAGTCTATTGTTTATTCGGGGATATGTTATTGTGAAACAGGAGGTCAAAGAGCTAAGGAGAGCATTGTATCAGCTGATTGAGAAGTCAAGTGATATCTCTAATATAGCATTGTGTCGTACCATGGCACAGTGACCTGTGAGACGAACATTGAATTGAGAAGTCAAGTGATATTCATGTTCTGTCTTTTGAACAGTGAGTGCAAGTAAAAACTCAAGCAATAATCTATTCACTGTGATGTGTGTACTCCTTGTAAAGTATTAAAAAAAATAAACAGGGAAGTGGTTAATAAGGTTAAACACAGCTAGCTATCTCTCCAAAGGAAATTCCAGCTGCTTGTGGGTATTGCATGAAACACAGGATAAAGGTATGCCTTGTGAAAGATTAGCCATATGAGCCAACCGTTTATACGGTGTAGACTTGAGATGATGGTTATGCAATGACTTGTCTGTAAGTCCAATACTTCTGTTGGCTCATTGCACAAGTCGATGTGAATATCCTCAGAGGTAATGTTTGAATATGACTAAATCTTTATATATGAGAAATAAACATTCAATCAGGCATAGTTCACATGATCTTATTTTGATTTGGGTCACTCAATTAGTTGTCTGAAATCGTGAATCGGTTTTATGATTGGTTTCATGTCTGAGTTGGCCTGTTAAGGCTGTGTGTGTGTACTTTGATCTGTTGATTGAGTAAACAGGAAACTGATCATAGGCTAACTAATATGCCCAACTTAAGAGGAATGTGAAAAGGTTCATTTTATAGGAAAACGAAGAACTAGGGTTTCTTATCTACCTCGAGGAGTGCAACTGTCTTTTCACTCTAAAACACGCTTCCGTCAAAGAAATCTAGTGCAAAGTCCGCAACGAAAAAATTGAAAATTCTCTCTCAAATCACTATGAAATATGTGTTATCGTCTCTCTCTTGACTCTTCAGACACACATCGGCATCACAACCCTAAGAAGACTCATCATCTCCCATGGGGAGATCAAAATCCTCTCCAAAAACACTAGTCGAAGAGGGATCACCTTCCCCAGTAGGCATCTCGGCTCCTCCGATGGCAAAACAAGCTCTTGATAGGTCAGATTCAGACAAGGTTCCAGTGGAAAAGAAAGTTCCAAGCTCTTCAGAGGCGACGGTTCAAGTCCCACAAGCACAACGAGAATCAACTGCACCTGCAGCCTCTCCATTGATGAGCAAAACTCCTGTCAGCACGTACCAAAAAGGGTCTATCCCAAAAGTGAGGACGAAGACTCAAAGTGGTGATCCGCTCGTGGTGAACCTGTGAACTTAATTCAGTTTGATCCCAAGAGACGGTATGGAACACTGTATAGAATCCCATCCAATAGTTTTGATTTACCAGAGTCTCCACCTCACGACAATAAGTCTGCACCTGCTGTACCGATTTTGTCTCGTGTCCGTCAATGTCATCAACCTTAGGCAGATAAACTGCCAAGTAAGAGACATAAGTCAACCAAGGCGACGTCTTCTGCTTCGAAACGAGAAAAAGTAGATCATGTGCACTCAAGAGTTGCATCGATAAAGGAAAGGTATGATATTTTTTCTACTAAGAAACAAATTCTGGAAGAGAAAGTGTTTGAGTCTGATGAAGGAGAATTGATTAAGGATATTGTGGAAGATTTTGGTCTGATGCGTACAATGACTGAGGTTTTTCCCTATGATCGTGAGTTAGTACTTGAATTTTTTGTTACTTTACCATCAACACCTATCACAGAAAAATTCGTGAAGGTTCAGCTCCGGGATTTTGAATTTGAGTTATCTCCGTCACTGGTAAATGAGCTGTTTGGATTTTCGGATATAGATGACTCAGCCACTTTAGAAAAAATGGTTCATGTCACCGATGATGCAGTTGCTGCCTACCTCACTCATTATGCAGTTACAACTTGGAAGGGCATTCTCTCGTCATTAATCATCGAAGAGTTCAGGTACCTCTACAAAATCTGCTGTCGAGACTGGTATCCCACAAACAATGAGTCTTATGGGAACAAGAAACGTGCAAGGATCTTGTACTAAATGGTCTGCCATTTAACTTTGGAAAGATTATTTTTGATCACGTTCTGGAGGTAGCTCGAAATTCCGACTCCAAGTTCTAGTTGCCTTATCCAAGCTTGTTGTTCAATTTACTCTCAAAACAGCATATGATTCCTATCAAGACAGACAGAGAGGTAAAGCCACCGCGTGCTCAGAAACATGTCAAGCAGGCTGCTACAAAAGAAAAGAAGAAAGCATCTGACCTTGTTGGTAAAGGTTCTATACCTAAGACTCACACATGGCCTTCAGCTAATCACACACAAGTGATAAGACAAGCAATTCAGCTGTTGGAATCCTTACTCACACCAGGTAAGTGTCTTCATCCTTACAGTTTGTTTTGCCAACAAAAAATGTTTGTTTTTAACTCAGTTATGCTGTCAAACAGAGGGAGATGACTCAAAGTCTGATGCCTAATCATTGGGGAGCTTATAAGTTTTAGTTTGAACCTAATTTCATTTTTGTTTGTTGGCTAAGAACTTCTTCTATTAAACTTTTTTTGTCTATTTAGTTCTGGATGCTAAGACTTTATTTTGATTGCAACTTTCAGTTGTATTGGGGAGCATTGTATTTTGACTCTGTTTAAAACCTTTCATGCTTTGTTAAAGGTGTTTGCTCGTATTGTAGTTATTTCTATGTTTTGTCTGTTTGCATTTCTGTCCATGATCTTAAGACAGGTACGTGGAGTGTTTTACTATCAAACTGGCTAAAAAGGAAGATGCGTGGATTCCAAGTCAGAGTTAAAGAAAGGAACAAGACGAAGTTGAAAGAGGAACTGGAATGAAGACTTGATGATCAAAAATGAATCGAGACAGAGAGGTGTAGCTGGACTCGACAGATTTGTGTCATGTTGAAATGGAAACTACCATAACTTGAGAGTTTTCCATTTCTTAGTGATTTGGGAAGATTCTAGGTTTAGTTTTTTGTATAATAAAAAGATTAGAGGTGTGTGTAGCGGCGTCAAACACTCTAGAGCTTTCGGGGGAGTTTAATTTAAAGTTTGAGAGGAAAAACTCTAGCAAGCCTTAGTTGAGTGTTGAAGCTTTCGTTTTGTGTTGGTGAAGTATTGTAACCAACTGGTATAAGATTTTTGTAGAAAACTTTATATTAATAAAGCAAATCAAGCGTTTGGATCGGCGCTATTAAAATTTTGTTCATTCCCTTGTCCATACAATTACACATCTAGGTGTCCAATCGATTGTTTTCTTGTTACCATCCGATTTTCAATCTGCAATATTGTCAATTACGTGGAGACAAAGTAAGCAATTACGTTGCTTTCTCCTCATTAATATGTACATACACTGTACACTATGTATAATCAGCTTTTTGTAGATTGCAAGAAATTGTCGATATATGAGTTTGTTGAGGAAATATGTCATGATCTTAAAAAATAAATTATTAATTCAATTTTAAACGTGTTCAATAGGTTTAGTGAAGAGTTTCTATGTTAAAATATCTAACATAACTTAAAACCTCGTTTAGTAAGCATTTTTAGAATAATGAATATAGATAGCTTTCTATTAGAGATAAGTAAAATGTGTATCTTGCGGAATAAGTCATATAAGCTTCATAGTTCATTATGAAGTGAATCCCGTGAAGTCCAACCGAAAAATATTCTTATAATAAAGATTAGAAAGATTTTCACTATTCTCATTAATCCTAATATGATAAGGATTAGGAAAATTTTCATTATTTGATGTTATTAATATGTCAATGATATATATATGGACTATGTCACCCATATGCAATGGTGAACCTATATTGTAGAAAAGGAGTTCAATTAAACCCCCTCAAATTTTGAAAGAAAAAAATTATAAATAGAAATTATGTTTTGTTTAAACCAAATTGAGCTTCTTTTAATACTTTGACACCATTTAATTAACTAAAACTAATAACTTTAGTTTATAGGAATATTTACAGTTCAATAAACAGCCCAAGATCAATTCACCAACACCCATTTAATCAACTCACAATTCATTTTTTTCTGTATGATATCTCATAAACAAACAATATTACCTCATTTAATAATTACCTTAATTTAAATTGACATAATTTTTAAAACAATTTTTTTTGTTAACAATTAGATCGATAAAGTTAGATCTATAATCTAAAACTTCATGTCTAAAATCATTTTTAATCTATTATATGTAGTGGCGAGATATTAAACCTCTAATACCAAAATAATTAGTTGAATCATTATAACCATCAAATTCACATAACTTAGCTATTTTAATACATTATATTAGTGATTGTAAGACATTTTTTATCGAAAATATTATTATATAATATTTATCACTAAAAAGATGTTTTATGTTTTTTTGAAACTGAAATTTTTTTTTCAAATGATGTGTTTTATTTTTTTGTGAAAATATATTTTATTACTTATATAATTTATAACCTGACACTGATAAAAATAATTTTTAGGTCTGCCAATACCCCTATAACTTAGTCTCCAAGATACACATCTTGTTTATCTCTAATATTTTCTTAAGGGTATGGATGATAAATATGATGCATTCATAAAATATATGTTTTGGGCAAACACAAGAGTGTTAGGGCGGATGGGCAAAAATCTATAATTATTTCTCAGTTAGTTGAAAGATAAAGAATGATAAATAATTAAATATGATGCATTCATAACATTTTGCTTCGGATTGGTGATTGGAACCCATTAGGGCGGATCTAAAAAATTTATATACTGGGGCAAATATAATAATAAAATGGGGGGGTATGTTTTTAAATTTGACAGACAAAATTAGATCAAGTAACAATAAAATGACACTAAATTCGATAAAATAAAAATTTTGGTGGCGGCAACTACCGTACTTTCATACACTTAGATTTGCATATAACTTACATATACATTGCCATGTGCGTATGTGATCGTAGATTAGATATTTTTTGGTGTCAACAATAAATTAAATTCATCAAACGGTAAACTTAGTTTGGTTATAGAAATATCTTTCGTTTTTGGGCCGAAGACTTTTCCATTGAGCTTCACCCTGTGAACAAAGCCAAGAACATCACATTTTCCATTTATGTGGTAATATGACACCTTAGCTAACATTACAAAAGTAAGGTTTATATATCATAGTCGAATGATTGATTGAAGGTTTCTTTCTCTTTTTCTTATCTTTCAACTAACTGAAAAATAATTATAGATTTTTTTAAAAGAGAGACCAGAGAAATCCGATTCAAAGAATAGCATTCGTTAAATTAGCAAGGACGGTGAATCCGAACTCTAATAACTATCCTAATTGATCCAATTTTTATCTTTAATTATCGGACCAATCCATTAAATGGTAACTGGTCCTAACCATTTAACCATAACTAATCTTCATCCAACATAAATTAAGATGTACACCCACTGATGAGGCCATCAGCCATAGCCTCCTAATCGCGGCAGCAATTCGCGACATCCCAACTGTCCGTCCCGGACCGGAAACCCGAAGCCGGACGAAGGCCGTCCGAGACAAGTTCGTCGAAGCTATCGGGACACTTCTCGACCTGATTGGACCAGCACTGCACAGGCCGCGACCAGCACAGCACGGATCGCGACCAGTACTTCTCAAGCCGCGACCAGCACCACCCAGGCCGCGACCAGCGCAGCCCAGATCGCGGACGACTCTACTCCAGCCGCGGCCTTCCCGCCTGCGACCCACGAACCGGCCCAGGTACGTATGTGTTTTTCGGTTTCCTTATTTGCAGGTACGATCTCGGCCCACCTCCTTAAGTCCGAGATCCACTTTCCCGTTTTACGTGATCAAGGTATTTATTTATGTTTGATTTCTTTCCCGTTTTGTTAAAAGTGCTGCGTCACTTATTTTCTTTTCTCGTTTGATTTGATTCGATTTGATTCGATTTGATTTGATTCCGTGTAATAAATTTGCCCTAGAAGGCCCCCGCCGCTGAACCATTATATAAGGTTCCCTTTGGCATTGTATTTTTCAACAAGTTTAATAAAGATCACGTATTTTCTCTCAAACAGATTTCCGCCAACTTTCTTTTGAGGATTCGAGAAAGGTGACGAGTTCTTCCTTGTGAGGAGTCCAAGGATTGAAAAGCTCGAGTATCAAAGGGTTAGACGACATGTTGGACGAACTTAGTGGAGCGTCCATTTTCTCCAAAATAGACCTTAAGAGCGGATACCACCAAGTCCGAATGAAGGAAGGCGACGAATGGAAAACCGCCTTCAAGACCAAGCAAAGCCTATACGAATGGCTAGTAATGCCGTTCGGACTCAAGAACGCCCCAAGTACCTTCATGCGACTCATGAACCAGGTTTTGCGTTCCTTTATCTCTAAGTTTGTCGTCGTTTACTTTGATGACATCCTGATTTATAGCAAGACCTTACCCGACCATGTGTTGCATCTTGAGACGGTATTGGACACTCTCCGAAAGGAAGGGTTATTTGCCAATTTCAAGAAATGCACCTTTTGCACTAATGAGGTAGCGTTTTTAGGTTTTGTTGTAAGTGCCGCATGTTTACGGGTCGATCAAGAGAAGATCAAGGCGATCCAAGAACGGCCGATGCCTACCACCATCGGCCATGTCCGAAGCTTTCACGGACTAGCGAGTTTTTACCGGCGGTTCGTTCGGGATTTTAGTAACGTCGCAGCTCCACTCACCGCGGTCATCAAGAAGGACGTAGCCTTCCATTGGGGACCGGCTCAAGAATCCGCCTTCCGAGAATTAAAGGACCGGCTGACACAAGCTCCGGTATTGACCTTACCCGATTTTGACCTAACGTTTGAAGTTGAATGTGATGCTTCAGGACTAGGTATTGGTGCTGTATTAACCCAAGGGAAGAGGCCCGTAGCATTCTTTAGTGAGAAGTTAAGTGGAGCCACACTCAACTACCTGACCTACGACAAAGAGCTCTACGCCTTGGTCCGTTCGTTGGAAACGTGGCAACATTACCTCCTAGCCAAGGAATTCGTCATCCATTCGGACCATGAGACCTTACAGCACCTTAAGGGTCAGTCCCATCTCAAGAAGAGGCACGCCCGTTGGCTCGAGTTCATCGAGACCTTTCCGTACGTAATCAAGTACAAGAAAGGCAAGGAGAACGTGGTGGCCGACGCACTTTCAAGAAGACACGCTCTTATCTCCACGATGGAGGCTAAGGTATTGGGTTTTGAATCACTTAAGACTAAATATGTGGATGATGCAGATTTTAAGGAGACTTTCGAAGCTTGCGGACAAGGAGTTTGCTGAGACTTTTACATCCACGACGGGTTCATTTTCAAGAAGAGGTGACTTTGCATCCCACAAGGTTCAATTAGGGAGCTGCTCGTGAAGGAAGCCCACAGAGGGGGACTTATGGGACACTTCGGCATAAAGAAGACTCTCAACATGCTCAAGGAGCATTTCTTTTGGCCGCATATGAAGCGGGACGTCATCCAGCATTGCAAGCGATGCATTGCGTGTCTTACGGCCAAGTCCAAGTCACAACCCCACGGTTTGTACATGCCTTTACCCATTCCTAACGGCCCTTGGGTAGATATTTCTATGGATTTCGTTGTAGGACTATCCAAGTACCAGAAGAAGGACACGATCCTTGTCGTTGTGGACCGGTTTTCCAAGATGGCACATTTCATTCCGTGTGAGAAAGGCCGTGATGCTTCGCAGATCGCGACCCTTTTCATGCGGGAAGTGGTACGGCTACATGGAATACCCCGTACGATCGTATCGGACCGCGATCCCAAGTTCCTCGGACACTTTTGGCGAACCTTGTGGAGGAAACTTGGCACCAATCTGTTGTACTCAACTACATGCCATCCGCAAACCGACGGACAAACGGAAGTCGTCAACCGTACCATTTCCGCCTTACTTCGAGCGGCCATTGGTACCAACATGCGAAGCTGGCCTGAGGCGTTACCGTATATCGAATTTGCGTATAATCGTGCTGTCCATTCTACGACTAACCGTTCGCCTTTTGAGATTGTTTATGGTTTTCAGCCTTTGTCTCCACTAGACCTTAAGCCGCTGGCGCCTTTGGAGACAATCAACCAAGACGGGGACACCAAGGCCGAATACATCCGCAAGTTGCACGAGGATGTCAAGGCAATCATTGAGAATCAAACGGCCAAGTATAAGGCACGAGCGGACAAGGGACGGAAGGAAGTAATTTTCCAACCGGGAGATTGGGTTTGGATGCATCTTCGGACCGAAAGGTTTCCAAAGGAACGGAAACTTAACAAGAAGTTGGNTTTGGATGCATCTTCGGACCGAAAGGTTTCCAAAAGAACGCAAACTTAACAAGAAGTTGGCACCACGAGGCAACGGACCGTTCAAAGTATTGGAGCGTATCA